>CAUYSK010012581.1:0-63208 GCA_963575035.1 Avahi laniger
TCCCAGTGACAGCAGAGAGAGCTGAAACAAAGAGGCCGGCAGGAGCCAGTAGCGGTCGGACGTGCAGACCCAGCCAAGGACCTTGGGTTTTATTGAACACATGACGGGAAGGCTTTGGAAGGTTTCGGCGGCCAAGTGACATGATCAGACTGACGGCTGGGCAGGGCCCCTCTGGCCACTGCGTTGAGAAGAGTCTGAAAGATCAAGGGCAGAAGAGCCCAGTCTAGAAGCCCCTGCAATAATAGAGCAACAGACAATGGTGGCGTGGCCCCGAGCTGCGGCAGCGGAGGGGCGAGAAATGTGGATCCCAGATCCATTTTGATGGCAGAGCCCCGAGGAACTGCCGACGGGCATTGATTTCGGCACTATTTGTTACAGCGAAAGTTCGGGAGCAACCGAACGTTCGGCAGTCAGAGACCAGCAAGGACCGTGTACGATAGACCACGACATACACTTACAAAGGAGCGAGGAGGCTCTTGGTATATTGATGCAGAATGATTTCCAAGATGCATTAAATGAAAAAAACCTGGTGCAGAGCAGTGTATACAGTATGTTGTGTACGCACAGGGTAAAATAAAACCAGGCAAAGCAAAACACATGTATATGTGTGTGTGTGTGTTTGCAGAAATTATCTGCGGAAGGGTAGGTGAGAAACTGGTGGTAGTAACTAACTCTAGGGGCGGGGGATTGGGCTCCAGATGCACGAGGGAAATTTCACGGTACCTTTCGGATTTTGTACTTCCAGGGATTCCCAACTGGAGGCGATTTTGTCCCCCAGGGGACATCTGGCAATGTCTGGAGACATACTTGGTTGTCACGGGGGCTGGGGGGAGGTGCTACTCTCATCTAGCAGCGGTCAGGGTTGCTGCTAAACATCCTACGACGCACGGACAGTCCCCACAGCAAGGAATGAGCTGGCCTCCAGAGCCCTACGGAGAAGGCTCCATGAGGAGCAACTGGGCCTCCTGCCAACAGCCAGCAAGGAACTGAGGCCTCCTGAGCCTCCGCAGAAGCAGCCCTTCCACCCTGGTCGAGCAGAGGACTGCAGCTGATGTCTTGATCGCAACCTCGTGCAAGACGCCCCCGCCCCGCCCTGCAGCCAGAACCGCCCAGCCAAAGATGCTCCTGAATCCCTGACCCACAAAACCTGTGAGAGAATAAATACATCAAGGTGCTAGCTTTTGGAGTAATTTGTAACACAGCAGTAGACAACTAATACAGAAATTTTTGAGCTTTATCAGGCAGAGATCACACAGTGGTAGCCTGTGGGTGGTCGTCTGCCCGCAGATGTGTTTCATTTGGGCGGTCCAGGACTAACAAAATTGGAATTAATTGCTAACACTTAAAAATTGGGATATTTCCCATAAAAATCCAGATTTCTGACTTCTCTTGAAAAGATCTGGCATTGCTGGGCCAGCATCCTTAGAGGGTAGCAAGCAGCGGGAGAGGAACAGCATTCGCCCCTTTAGACAGGGTATCTGCTCTCCAGTTTGCCACACTCACCACCCCTCCCTTATGTCTCGTAGTTGGGTTGCTTTACTCATTTATGTTACTTGCTCGGCCCCCGTAGGTGTTTGGATTATATCTTTCATTGTGAGACATTTTTGTGAGCGAGGGATACCCAGGCATAGTTGACATGAAAACCAAATGACCAGAGTTGGGGCTTTGCTCCATGAACACAGCATGGGATGGGTTACCACTGGCTTGCATTTCAGGGGTGACAAGCCAGGTATATTTTCATGTCCTCCCTCTTCTGAGGGAACAGAAAAAGCCCATGCTGCCTGTCCTGGTCCCCAGGCTCCCAGATTCAGGTCCCCTTATGGCTCTTCACACCCTGCTTCCCTGTGCCCTCCAGAAAATAAAACAAATGTCACCAAGCTTGTTTTCTCCATACCTTTTATTGAACTCTGCAGACTTCATTAAGGGACCATTTGCTTAGAAATTCTTAAACATTTGGACGTATTTTACAAGACAGGACGGCAGCTGGAGGTCACACAAGGATCACAATTTCATCTCACTACATGCATAAAAGACACTGGTTTCTGTGTGCGTGTGCGTGTGCGTGTGTAATGCTCATTTTCACCTTTACAGGAAGGACTAGAGACGGCAACTGACGAGAGATGAACAGGACCCATGAACACGCCCCGAGAAAAAAGCGGCTGAGGACATTGGTCGTTTATGGCTAATGTGGTTGGCTTAGCCCCCATCAAGGGTGGGGTGATCAGAATGGCTTTGCTGGCAGAAAAGCCCCAACCTCACACCACAGGTTCCTGGGAGAGACAGGGTCTAAGCTGATGGGATCAGGGCACATACTGTCATTGGGGAGGCCTCGGGGCTCAGAAAAAAGGAGACCATTGGCTCTAAAAGCTGGAGGACAGGCTGGCCCTCGTATGCAGGGGGACTCCCATGGCTCAGGAAATGCAATCCAGTTTCCAGACGTTGGCTCCCATGTTCCTGCCCTAGCAAGCCCCAGACCGCGGGAAGCCCTGACTTCGGACTCTTGACTTAGCCCATTGGAAAACCACTTGTGGGTCTCCCCATGGGCCATGTGTGAGCTAAACTAGAGCATGAGCCCGAGCAAGGCAGGGTACGGGAGCAGGAAGGAGGCGGGGCTGTCCCATGGGGCCCCAGAAGTGTGGCTCTGAGAGGGCTGTGGCCCTTATCAGCTTGGGGCCTGCAAGTGTCAAATTTGGACGTCACCTTGACCCCAGATTGCGTCAAGGAACAGATGGCATTAATGCAGCAGTTATGGGCTTCGGCGGGAGAGGAGTGTCCCCTTACTCCCCCCTCCCAATGAGCAAACCGCAAGCCAGGTGAGGACTCACGAGCTCCCGTCACCACACGGCCACCACGCAGCCAATCGTTCCCTCGGAGGCCATTCTCACACCCACTCACTCAAAAAACACGGCCGGACGACCACTATGTGCCAAGGGCATGCATTGGGGATGACCCTGAATTTCTGGTGCAGAAATGGGATTCCCAGCCCTAGACCTTGGATTGAAATCAAAAACAGATGTGGAGAGCCCAGGGGCCATCTGCCCGGCCCAGCGGCTGCAGGTCTCTCTCGTCCCCCACACTCGGGCACACCCTCCGATGTCCGGCTCAGCCAGGAGGGAGCCCCAAACCCTAGCGGAGCCTAGGAGCCATGAGCCAAGCCGTGGAGAAGACAGAGTCTTTGGGTCTCTTCTCCTGTGCTATCACCTTCTTTCCAAACCTGGTGCAGCTCACGGAAGCAGGATGTGCGGGGCGATCCTGCACCCCCCTGCGGGCATTCTGATGGAACAGGACTGGGAGTTTCCTACATTTTCACGAACTGTCCAGTACGCCTTGCGTTACTGCAACTTGAGCTATTTCTGCAGGGCAGAGCTTCTAGAGGGGGATCTTGGAAACTGAGTTTTGTTTTATTTTGGTTTTGGAAGAAGGCAGCTGCCTGGTCTACCCATCCAAACACTTCATCCTGCCAAACCTCATAAGAAAACTACCCAGACCACCTGGACTTGGCTTCACCCTGAGGTTGAAGGGTTTGAAGTTCCTCCAAAGCCCACACACAAAACTGCTCTCGTCAAATGCTTCCCTTGGAGGATGCAGGATCCGGGCCGATTGGGGAGGACGTCACAGACGTGGGTGAGTGGATGTTCTGCTTGGAGGCAGCCAAAGCCTTGCTTTGCTGTGAAACTGGATTGTGGCTGCCTCTCCATTTTGGCCCTTCGGGGTTTACTTCATGGCTGAGGACTTTCAAAGATCTTGAATGGGATCTCCTGTTTTATTTACCAGGAAAAAAATAAAAAGCCCTTTTGGAATGGTGCCATTCACTATTGCCTGGGTGGTTGTTCCCTGGGCTGGCTAATGGGTAACAGATAATTGCATCTCTTGTACAGAAAGCCTTAGCCTCCGAGGGCACAGGGTCTGGGCAGAAGGGCTAAGCACCGTAGGATGGCCAGCCAGCGATGGGGGCTTCGTGGATTGCTCTTTGGCTGGCCTGGGAAGCATGAGTCTCAGTGCTTCTTGGGCACCCCCTCTGACAGCTCCAAAGCCTAGAAGTGGAATTCCTGCTAACTGTGCTCCACGCCTTTGCCTCTGGCTCCAGCCTGTGCTCAGAATGCTCAAAACCTCCCTCACCCCCCACCCACAAACACACACCCCAGGAAACAAAGAGGGAGAATTTCCTTGGTTGTTCAGTCCAGTTTCCATGCGATTCTAGGGACCCTGTGCGATGCCCATTTTGTACATCGTCTAGCCTCTCTTTAAACACCTGCTGTATAAGAGAGTTCCACTGGGTTCCACGTTTGACAACCCAGCTTATTAGAAGGGCTCCTTTAATTTGAGCTGAAATCGACTGCCCTGTCAATATCAGCCAGCCTGCAGCTGGCTGGTTCCTTCCTCAGGTGAACTGCCTTGCTCCACCGCATCCTGGCCGGCCTTTAGGTCTGTTCAGGATCTTTGCAGAAAGGGATGGAGAGTTAGGGTTAGAGGTGAAGACGAGGGTTCCCTCGATTAACAGAGCCCCCTCCGAATTCAGGTTGGCATTTGGGGAAGTTCAGGAGAAATTCCAGGTTAAGATACAATCAGGCACAGTGGATGGAAACCCAAACTATGTAACCTCTTTCTTGATAAAAATAGCCACAAGCAAGGGTGTTTGCTTACCTGGGCATCAAACCTAGGAAGTTACTGGGAGACAATTTTTTTTGGTTTTGTTGCTCTTGCACAAAACTTTCAAAAATCTTGTCTGTATTATTTGGCTCTGGTTCAAACCAGACTACCAGGAATTTTTGGGGTGGGAAAACTCTGATTAGGGTCAGAGTCCGGAATAATAAATTCGTATTTGGGTTGGATTTCTCTTGAGAGTTATTTGATGGGGATGGTTCGCTGCCACCTGAGGGTCCTGGTTTGGCTCAAATCTCTGATTCCGGGTAGAGCCCAGAGCCCCACAGCTCTCAGGGAGGCAGGGGGGATACCAAAACTGAAATGAGTGCAAGTTTGAGATTATCTAGCCCTTCTTTATCTTCCTGTGTGAGTTGATAGATGGAGAATCACTTTCTGCTGAAGATACTGCTTAGTGAGATGTCCTCTGCCCACTCGAGGCTGAAAACCGCCTTGTGGAATTAATTATCACGATGGTCCAAAAACTCCCCAGGCTTGGACAGGTGGGGGCTATAAAAGTACAGCTGTCCTTGCCACACATCTCTTGCTCCGTGGAGCCAGGCAGCTGGGAAAGGGAGGGAGGATGAGCTAGCAGATTCTGGGGACCTCTCTTCTCAGGGTTTGGCTGCCAGGGTGTCTGGCCATTGTGTTTTGGTGAAGCTGTTAGAAATGGACTGAAATGAGGAGCTGATAAGAAGTCGATGAGATCTGAGGCCCGGCATGGTCTTCTGAGGTTTGCAAGAACCTGAAAACGCTCTGGCCTTTGGATCTGATTGATGTTACAGATCTACAGGGTGCCGGACCACGGGAACAGCCCAGCCAAAAGGAACTTAGGTGTGCTCTGGGTCTCAGAAATGGCAGCAGGAAGTTCGCCTGCATGAGATTTTTGGTTTCGAGATCTCTGGGGGTGCGAAAACTCGGTCCCTTCAGATCCCTGGAGGGAGTGGGATATGAGCTAAAGCAGCCCACATTCCGAGCTGCTCTGGAGGGCCATCTGGAGCTCTGCTTCCCTTGGTCTCCCGCCTGCATTCACGCCCTGGATTCTTAGGGGTTCTTAAGCACAATGAACAGGAGAAACACACAGCCTGAATGAGAAAGTAACAGCATTGACAGACCCTAGGCCCAGTGTCAGGAAATGCCTCCGCAAGGAAGTCAGACCCCAAAGTCTTTCCCTACTCCCAAGAAATCAGAATCAAAAGGAAGAAAAGAAAGAACAGCCCAAAGGACAATGAGAGAAAATGAAAAAGACCAGAAGATACCAAAGCTACGAGAATGACCAACAACGAAACTCCTAAGATAGTATTCTGTATTACAAAAGAAGAAATTAGACTCAATTGCCCTATTATAAATTTGCTAAAAATACATATATATATATTTTTATCTGAACAGAAAAATAGACTACTCTGAGATGCGTGGACATCCTATGACGTAGTCGCGCATCAGATACTTCTAGAGCCAAAAAAATGGCAACAGAAAATGCAGAGGTAACTCTTATTTCTGGGTGTAGCCAGGGCTGGTTTGGGCTGCCTGGGCCGAGGGATGGGAAAGCATTGGATGCTGTCCTGCAAACAGTGGCAGGTGAGGAAACATCGGCTCGGGGCCGGACGATTTCCTTTGTCCGGCTGGGGTCTCAGGGGAGCCCTCTTCTTCCTTTTGCCCACTTTGCAGCTACAGAGAAAGTCCATTCCCGAAGGAGTGTGTCCTGGGGGGCTTTTTGCCTTGCCCTCCTTTGATTCCAAGTTTCTTGACTTGAGGCCGAAAAGCCGGGGGTTATGTCGCTTGAGACTAGTTGGCAGAGAAATAAGGAGAGGAGAGAGATAGAGAGACCTGGCTTCAGTGGCCCTTGTCCGTGGTGAGTTTTAAATATCCCCTTGTCCGTGGACTAGACACTCCAGCCGTGACCGGAGCGAGACAGAAATATACAATAGTTACAAATATCAACAATACGTTACAGTTTTACAGAAGAGAATACTGTTTTGTTTTTCTCCATAGAAACGTGGATCTTATTACTAGGAGACAGGGCAGCTACAGTTACCAAGACACAGTGGAGGAGAAGTTGGGAGTCAGTTTGCAAAAGTTCGTATCACCAGCCGTGCTCGGGGGCAAGCTGGGGGAGCTGAAAGGAAATGACCTTCTCAGGATTTTGCTGTGTTCCCTTCTTACTCTTCTTCTTCATTCTTCATCCCCAATTCTTTTGAGAAAGGGACTTCACAGGAACAAACGTTCTCTCCTCTTTTTTCTTCCCCTTTAAAGTGTGCTTAAGATAGAATTCCTAAAGAAGGCACTGCGAAATCTACTGCACCAAAGTCCTGTTGTTTTCTTTTGCCCAAAGATAAAGAGGTGAACACACTCTCTCCTGCGAAGCTTGCCCAGCTCGCCCGCCGCTGGTTGCAGACTCTCGCCCGTGTGATTGGGACGCGTAGCTACCCGGTCCCTAGCCCTTTCTGATAATGGTGGAAGTTGGAACTCAAGTTCAGCTGGGTTCTTGATGAGTTTCCTTGAATTTGCCAAAGCGGCCAGCATCCTTTCTCCTCCAGCCCCTCCCTGTGCCATTTGTGTCGGTGAATTTGTTTCTTTCTGCTTCCGTTGGCTGCGGAATGGGTGGGAAATGAACCACCAAGTCAGAGCAGTATTTGCCTCCAAACCAGTGCTTTTCTCTTTCAAGTTCACTCCTCAGTGGAGCCGCGTGGGTAGATTTCCCAGTGCGTGTACATACATGTACGTAGGTACAGGTTGGATATATACATATTACGAACCTGGGTATGTTGCCTTTTGGTGGATGGGGGCTGGGAAAACGTAACAATATTCTATTTTGAATTGAGCACAGGGTAAAAGCTACATTCCCACGATACATACACGCATAAGTAAAAGGGAAAAAAAAAACAAAGAAACAAACAAAACCAAAACGGAATACTTTCTAAGCATAGTATATGCTGAATTTCAATTATTCTGTTTCTATAAGAACTCTATAGGACTCTGGCTATTAAGCCTGAAAAGGTAGGTTCTTAATGATACTTCTGAATTCATCCTTCAAAAGTGACTCAATAAAATGCTACTGTAAGGTCAGACAAAGTACACAGGGAAGGAAGGGCCAGGTCCTACATGACCACACAAGGCAGAAAGGGCCTTTGGTTACAAGGAGAGTTGCACCAATTGGTTATTAGTTTTTTAATAAAAAGAAAGAATTTCCAATCTGTACACTTCTCATCTGCTTCAACCAACAAATGAAATGCCTCAATTTGAAGAAGGGATGGTAAGTTCCTTCTCGCTATGTATGGCTATATTTAAACATATTCACTTTCCTGATATGTAAAATAGACTATATTATTATCATTATTAGTTTTTACAGATAGCATCAGCTCTAAAAATATCTGAATCAGAAATCACAACTATTTACTTTTATCAAAAAGCATTTGTTTGTTTTCCCTGAATTTTCACATTTGTGCTGATGGCGGACACTGATGGTGATGAAAACAAGAGATACATGAGACGCCGGCGGGGAACCGTCCACAGTCACTGCCCAGGAGGCCCCCAACCCAGACTGTGCGCTCAGCAAAGTGTTTTGGAAGAGCCGCTGCTCCCTCCCTCGGGTGTGCTGACTGGCACAGATGGATCGCACACTCTCCGTGCCCTGAGTCCTTCTGCATTTGTTGTGCGGGTATCTGAAGATACCTAAGAGCAGGACTGAACCCTCCTGGGGGATCCACAGTCCCTGGAGATGCTGAGAAGTGGTATGAACTGGATTTGTATGCAGCAGAGAACAAGCATTTTTAATGGTGGGGGAATGACCCCATGTCATCATACCTGTGACAGGTGGCCCAATCTCATGCCATTATACAGAGGGCAGGCAGAACAACTCCATGGTATTTGTGTACTGGCCGGTGGATCGTGCCGTTGTACTAATAGGCAGACCAGCAACAGACTATATTAAGAACAGGTGAACCAACACTATGTCCTTGTTCCATCGGGAAGACAGATGCCTGTTACTGTATTGAGGATAGGCAGACCTACACTGTTGTACTTGGGACATCATCCATCAACATTACAAAGAGACCAACATTGTTCCATTGTACTACAGACAAGCAGACCGATAACACATTATCTTTACTGACAGATGAGCCGACACCATAGCATTGTATCAATCAGTGGTTCAACCCAATGTCACTGTACTGAGGAATTGCCAACAACACCAGGCTGTTGGACTAAAAGCAGGCAGGCCAGTGCCAGCTCATCAGACCAGGACAGGAAGACCAGCGTCAAGAAAAACACGAGAACCGTTCGGGATGCACACACATACTTATTGCTTTTGTCTGTACCGGCTGCACTGACGGCTGCAGGAAGGAGAGTTGAGCTTTTCGTACAGACAGTGACACTGAAAACACACCAATGGCTGGTTGACAAGGAAGGGAACAGAGTAAGACACCCAATGTCCAACTGTCACTGTGTCCTTCTGAGATGTGCATGTCTCCTGTACACTTGACTTTATGAGAGGCCCCACCCGAGGGCCAAGAACCCCTCCTGACCCATCAGGGTTAAGGGGGGTGCTTCAGAGGGACAGGCAAGGAGCCCAAAGACTTTTATATGGCAGATAGTCAATGCCACCCACCGTGGCCAGAAACAGGCTTGTAGCAACAACCCAACTACAGTCCCAACAAGTGGCCCACGGAAATAACGCTTGTTTTAAAGTGCAAGATGTTGACACTGTCCCTGGTAGAACCTATTTTTGAAGAACATAAAGTGCTTTTTATTTTAATTTTTTTAGCTTGAAAACCACAGGAAACAAAGCCGAATTTCTATTATAGTAGGCGCTTTCCCTGCCATAGCAGGAAGTATTCAAAGTCTGAACTGGGCATTTCAATTATGGGTATTCTTTTCCTTTAGTTTTTGCAGGTAAAAAAAAAAAAATCAGATTTTTATGCTGTTCTTTAGGAACACACGGTCTCTTAAAATAAGCTATTTCTTTTGCATATTTGACACTTGCATATCTTTTGAGTCTACACTAATGATATACAGGAAGTGTTTTCCTCCTACAACCCTAAAGCAACACTCCGAGTTCATACTGTTGGCTGAGTGCCCGCCTTCTGACCCCTTCCCAGATCGCCAGGGGGCAATTAGAATTGAGTACAAGTGGTGCAACTCACCTACGATATCTCAAAATATAAAATCTCAGGTACTATGGAACACCGAAGTCAATGAAGACATTTGAGTAAGAGTTTGCGCTGGGATCGTTGCTTATGGCGCAGAGATCTCCCCACGACACAAGCATTTCCTGTAGCCTTCTAACTGTGGGATCCATCCAGGGGGTGACGGACAGGTGTTCCTAGAGGTGGCCAGGCAACACCCAATACCAAACTGGTCAACCCACTCTTTCGACACCAGCCACTTGCTCCAGTATCCTTCTCCAGCTGAAGTCAGGAGGGATGGAAATGTTGCCCTCGAAGAGAAGGTTGGGGAGTAGGTGGCCTCGGTTATGTCTAGAATGGTGGTGGTGGTGGCTGTGAGTTCTGCTCATGTCATCTCCCAAAGAGGGCAATGGAATTGTCACAAGGAGGCGCTGTACCCTACGGCTTGGCCAACTTCATGCTGATGAACCTGACATGGCTCTCAAGGTCTTAGGGAGCCTTCTCTGGAATCTCTCTTCTTTCTGGGGGCTTTGCGGGGCCTTTCTGTTTCAGAGTTCATGAAGAAGAGCTCTGTGGCTTTTCTGAACAGCCCTCCTCTTTGGATCTCGCCCCAGAGTCTCTCCTCCGTGGCGGGGCCGTTCAGAGGCCCTGATCCTGTGTGCTGGCGTGGGCTCCTGCCCCCGGCAACACGCGGACGTCGGGGGCGATGTGGTTCTCAAGTTTGCACTTTTCCTGACCACTGGGGCCTTTTCCAGTCAATGCCTCTGTGGAGTAAATACAGTTCTGCCTTAGGAACCTAGGGGAGGTGGGTAAGGGGGAGCTCTCGAAGTGGTTCTTGTCTGATCTTGTCCCGACACTGAACTTGGGGCTGGTGCTCCCATGGAGGCTTTTGGGAGGGCTGGAGTCCACACTGTAGAGCAGCTGCCCCTCCTCATCTGTGTCTGCATCGATGTACTGGTGGATTCCCGCCTCGAAGCTGAATGCTATTGCTGTGTGTTTTTCGGGTGACCGGGGGGGTGTCCTAGCACTTGCTGTAGTGTAGATGGAGGACTCTGGGCTCAGCACAGGCTTGTCCAAGAGTGTGGCACACTCCAGTCCAGCGACAGCAGCTGTAGCACCCCCCCGGTTCCTAAGAGGGTCATGGTACATCCCCAGAGTGGGGAGTAATGGACTGGGGTCGCCCTCCATGAAGTTGACTTTAAGTGCTCGGAGCTTCAAGGGGTTGTTGGTCTTCATGGAACTCTTGGGGCTCTCGATGAAGAAACCAGAGTGATGGCTGGCGTCGGGGCTGGGGTTGGCCTCTATGAACCTACCGCCACTGGCACCCAGAGCTCCCCGCCAACCCATCTCTGGGGCCATGCTGCCCCCAGTCTTGCTGGGGAGTGATGTTAAAGGGCTGTGGGAGAATCTGGTGGCTTCAGGGAAGTCCGTGGCACAACTAATGAAGCTATCAATGCTCGACATGCTTCGCATGTCAATCACCCCTTCTGTGCGAGTGGGCAGAGGGGCTACGGGGCTGGGGATGCTCTCCATTTCAAGTTCTTCCTTTGGTTTGCTCTGTGTTGCTGACTCCTTGGTGTTGAGGATGGGTTGGGATTGGGTCTTGGCCATCTTATTGTACATGTCTTCCAATTGCTGAACGTTCAGGTGCTGAGGACTAGAAGATGATCTGGCCTTCTCAGGGGATCCCTGCTCCTTGGTTTCAAAGGACTTACTGGAGCTGGTTTCGGACAGTGTTCTCTTTGTCCATTTCCACTTGTTGGGGGACAAGTGGTTATCTTGCACTTTGTCCTTCTTACTCACACTCTCCCCATTTTTCTCAACCACGATGTCCATCATCTCGATGCTCCGGGCGAAAGCATCCTTCATGTTCATGGACACGATGCTGCCATTCCGCTTGGCTCTCTCCAGAGCCTCCCTCCGCTTGATTGCTTTCTCCTGCCTCTTCTGCTCCTTGTAGAACTCAGAGAAGTTATTGACGATGATGGGGATGGGAAGAGCAATCACCAGGACCCCCGCGATGCAGCAGAGCCCCCCAACAATTTTCCCCAGGAGAGTCTTGGGGTAGATGTCTCCATACCCAACGGTTGTCATGGTGATGGTGGCCCACCAGAAAGAGGCCGGGATACTTTTGAACTTGGTGTCATCCTCATCCTTCTCGGCAAAGAAGACAAGGCTGGAGAAGATCATGATGCCCATGGCGAGGAAGAGGATGAGCAAGCCCAGCTCGTTGTAGCTCCTCCGCAGAGTGAAGCCCAAAGACTGGAGGCCAGTGGAGTGGCGCGCGAGCTTAAGGATTCGGAGGATACGCATGATGCGGAAGATCTGGACCACGCGGCGGACGTTCTGGAACTGCAGCACGCTCTTGTTGGATTCGGTGAGGAAGATGGTGACGTAGTATGGCAGGATGGCCAACAAGTCAATGGCATTGAGCGGGCCCTTGAAGAACTTCCACTTCTTAGGCGAGGAGAGGAACCGCAGCAGGTATTCCATGGTGAACCACGCAATGCACACGGCCTCCACATGGGCCAGCTGCGGATTGTCTGTGGTCTGGCCGAACTCATCGAGGCTCTGCAGCTCGGGCAGCGTGTTGAGGGACAGGGCAATGGTGGAGAGGACGATGAACATGATGGAAATTATGGCCAGGATCTGTGAGAAGAAGAGAGCGGGATTTAGTAATCGACCACCAATGGGATGATCATCATAGTACCCTGTGTCTACGGGGCACGTCTCAATGTTTGGGAGCATTTTCACTGGCCACTTAATGACTTAATGTTTGAGCTAAAAAGATAATTTATCCGAACCCGTTTATTGCCTGCGTGTGGAAACTGGGGCCCAGAGAATTGAAACAATTTAAAGCTAATCGGCAAGCCCAGGGTCAGCAAACTTCCAGAGGGCCAGATAGAAGCTACTTTGGGCTTTGAGGTCCACACACCCTCTGTTGTCACTACCTGACTCTGCATTGGGAGCATGAAAGCAACCTTGGAGAATACAGGAACAAATGGGCATAGCTGTGTTTCAATAAAACTTTATTTACAAAAACAGGCAGTGGGCTAAATCTGACCTGCGGGGCCTGGTTTGCTGACTCAGGATCTAAACCAGTGGTTCATACTGTTATGGGATGGGGTGCTACTTTCACAACAGTGATACTAATAATAACAATAGCTACCTGTCAAGAAGAGGGCTTGGCTTAGAGAAAGGGCTCAGTGGATATTTGTTGGAATTAATAGAATCTAGGCCAATCTCAGACTATGCAGAAAAGCAGGTAGATGTAATAAATTGCTCTGAGGGTCTTTTTTCAAAAAATACAAATCCAATCACAGTACTCCTCTGCTTAATAAATCTCCAGGACTCCTCAGGACTAGATGAAAACCCCTAAACCCTCCGTACACCTGTCTTTGTTTTGGAGACTTGCCCTTCCTCTTCCTGTGCCCCTGCTGAAGGGGATGGGGGACTGGTCACTGCGTTTGTACCATCCGATCCTGGCTGCCGCTGATCGGCCCACGGTTGGACAGAAAATCCAGGCTGAGCCAATCTGTACACTGGGCTCAGCCAACCCACCCTTGAGAATTTGAGCTCAGGGATCCGGGAGGCAAGTGGGTTACGGAAGGGTGAGCCCCTGAGTTAAACGGTCAAGGAGAATCTGGGCTTGAACCAGCTCCACAATAAGCCCAAGCCCCAACCAAGTGTCCCCCATGTTGCAGAGGACAGAGGTGCCATAAAAAACATCAGAAAGCTGAACCTCCGAGAGGGAAGAGGCAAAGGGCAGGTGCAGTGAGCACACAGGAGGGTCCTAAGAGGGTGCACAGGGCGTCAGCCTGCTTTGGATTCAAGCCCCAGCTGGGCCACTTCCTTACTGTGAGCAAGTGATTTAACCTCCCTAAGCCTCACTTTCCTTATCTGCAAAATGGGGTGATAACAACAGTATCTACTTCAGAGAAGTGCTGCAAAGATTAAATGTGTTAACACATGCCAAGTGCTTAGGACAGATTCCAGCAGCACGCAGTGAGTGTCTAGTAGATGCCAGCTACCATCACAGGGGAAATATCGCAGCCCACACCACCCTGTCAGCCCAGACCTCCCAGCCTCGGAGTGACCCAGTTGGACTTTGCTTCCTGCCCTTGTCTGAGACTGCTGCAGTATCCTGTAAGTAAAGCCAGTTGCTGCACGGGTGAGTGCGGGGTTTCTGGCACCTGCGATGCCCCTAGGAAAGACACATCACTGTTGAGTCCCTCTCACTTTGACTCTGACCCCTCTCTCTGGCCTTTCCTGCCACAGGTTCCCGAACTTCATACTTCTGTAACCACACGCTATGGTTGGTCAACTCTGCATGTCGGAGCCTCTTTCTGTCTGTCGGTGAATTCCAATCCATCTTTTAAAATCCAGCCCAAGTGGCTCCTTCCCCTGAGGTGTCCCTACTTTCCCCGGGCAGGGCTGGCTGCTCCACCCTCGGGGCTCCCTCATCATTCTGCCATACCTTGGGGATACTTACCACATACATCCCATTATGGGTGCACATGCGTGCATGTATATATGTGAGTGTGTGTGTGTGTGTGTGTGTGTGCGCGCGTGTGTGTGCGCGCATGCCAATATTTGCCCAGAATATGTAAGCGTTGTGGAGACACGGGTCAGTTCTGAGGTTTATCTGTGCACCCCCAGCACCTCGCCCAGGGTGTGACACCTGACAGGTGCTCCCAGTGTTTGATGGCTATCGAGCAAGTTCACAGAGCTATAACTGGAAGGGCCAGGACCAGAATTCGCTTTTCGATTCGGCAAATATTTATCGATCATCTACTACGTGTGAGGCACTTTGCATGGCACAGGGGAGACCACAGGTTGCAAGAGACCCCGGTGCCTTTACAGGCCAGCTGTGAAGATAAAAGGGAGTGTCGCGTGATGCAGTTTCCCCAATCTTAGTTGCTCTACCGACTTCTTGATTTTTTTGTTACAGTCATATCTGACACAGATAAAAAATAGCTTTTGAGTCTTAGTTTCTTGATTTGTACTCATGGGAAAAAAATTTCGTAACCACTTTCTAAAATGAAATATTTGACACGCACAAAAGTAGACCTACCTTATATATAATTTATGAAGCATAATCAAGTGAATGCCTGGGAACCCACCACCCAAATCCAAGAACAGAGCGGGTGGCAGTTCGCTGACACTTCCTCAGTGTTCTTCCCACTCCAGATAAAACCTTTGTGTGGATTTTTTTATCCCTTCGTTTCTGTATAGTTTTCAATACGGATATATGTGTCCCTAAAGAAACTTGTTTTGTTTTGCTCGGTTTGGACATCATACTGCATATATCTTCTGCTACTTGTCCCATTCTTTCCTTACTGATTAAAACAAAAACCAAAAAAGTCCACTCACCTTAGTTTAGCCTTATCCTAAGAAATAATATGCAAAACTCCTGATTTTTTTGTGCCAGGGTATTCAAAATAGATATGTGATTATTGGAATAAAACACTTTGGCAGCATGCTTTTTGGAGCTCCCGTGTTGAGGCTGGGAGTGTGCTTCCCGGAGCTGGAATCCCAGCTCTGCCATGCATTGGCTGAGCGGCCTTGGGCATTGAAACTTCCCTTGCCTCAGTTTCCTTATTTGTAAAGTGACGATATAGCAGCGGTGTTTAATGGGACGATTTTGACCCCTGGGGACACTTGGCAGTTTCTGCAGAAATTTTTGGTTGTTGTGACTTGAGGGAGCGGTGCTCCTGGCATCCAGCGCGCGGAGGTCACAGATGCTGCTGTACGTCCCGCAGTGCACAGGACGGCCCCCCAGAGCCCTGAATCATCCCCTCCAAACGTCAATAGTACCAATGCTTAGAAAGTCTGGGATATGCCAACAGTCAGCCCCTCACTAGGTTGGGAGTGGGGGACACACAGTAGGGCAGATCTTATGGGGCAGCCCGTGGGCCTTAGGCTGAGTCTTGCCAGAAGCTGCACTGGTCTCATTCCAGGGAGTCTGTTTCTTTAAGAGCTGGGACATCCTGTTTCCCCCAGAGGCTGGCAGGGGAAGCCTGCTCCAGCTTCTAACCCCCAGACAACTCCAGGGAAGGCCCACGTAATTGATGTTCTGCTGACAGACGCATGAATTATGCACCCGGCTATTGTACAGTCCTTGGTGCCTGTTATTTTAAGGCAGGCACCCGCTTTGTACCTGAGAAAGTGCCCTCCCCTCCCCTCCCCTCAGCCCGAGGATGCCCAGGAAAGGAGAAAAGGGGAGCAGGGCCCCCCTGGATCCTGGGAGAGGTGTCTGCTGCTTGGGGTTGGGTTGGGAGGGCCTCCATCTCCTTGTACCAAATGGCACGTGTAGTAATACAGCACTGAGGGGTCTCCCCTACCCCACCCCTCCTGGCCCTGCCTACGAGAATAGTTTCTCTTCCAGATCCACTGAAGCCCATACCGTCAGGGCCACGCTTCCAGCCTGGGAAACTTCCTAACGTGAACTAAACCCTCTGTGCCTCAGTTTCCCCATCTATAAGACGGGATCATTGCAAGACTGAGAATTCAATGAGTTCATAAGGCCCTTAATTCGTGGCACAGTAACTCTTCACTCTTATTGTTTTTATTATTCCACAGTTTTACATTTATTTATAAGCTGGTTTTGAACTTGGGTTGAATCCAGTGCTACTATTTCCCAGCTACGTGGCCTTGCACAAGTCACCTCCCTTCTCCGAGCCACCATTTCCTTTTCTCTAAAATAGAGACAGAGCTGGGTGTGGTGGCTCCCAGCACTTTGGGAGGCCAAGGCGGGAGGATCACTTGAGGCCAGGAGTTTGAGACCAGCTTGAGCAACATAGCAAGACCCTATCTTTACAAAAAATAAAAATTTAAAAGATCAAAAAAAAAAATGGAGATGAAAGTAATTGAGCACTTACCACATAACAGCCACTTAATATATATTGTTACTAAATTATTAGTTGGGTAATTTAGTGTCAACCCACTACCAGCACCCAGACTACCTGCTTCTGGAAGGCCAGGGCTAGGTCTATGGACCCCCTGTGACTGGCCACGCCCGCAGGCGTCCTCTAAACAGCTCTTGAGCCCAGATGGACAGTGTCAATCAGGTCTCTGGGACAGGCCCCAGGAGTCGGGGACGAGCCACCACCCGGGAGCCCTCCTGGCCCTAGCTCAGGCTGCGATGGGGCCTCTGCTTTTCTGGGATCTGAGCCCAGTTGGGTTTGGGCAGAACTCCAGGAACCCAGGGAGCAGAGGAGGGAGCCAGCGCCAGGAACTCAGAGGCTGTCCCCAAATTCCCTCCCTGCAAGGAGGCTCTAGATCCTGGAGTCCACCTCTCTGCACCAAATGGGAGAGGGGGCTTTGGTCCTCTGGGAAAGGAGATCGGCAGGAGGGTCCCCAGGGTGGAATTCAGGTGTGCTGTGGCCAGGCCCTCCTCGTCCCAACTGCCGGCTTTGGTGGTTGATCACCGTCAGGTGATGCCCACAGACTGTCATGGCCTCTGCACACCTCCCGCTCTCCCAGGAACGTGGACAAGGCACAGAACGTCTGTGCAGGAGGGCGCTCAAGCTCCTCTCTGAAAGACGTGCAGATTCGAGCAGTGAAGGGAAGTGACCGGCCCACGTCACACAGTCCATTGTGGTCAAGGCTCTACAGTAACCCTCGAAGCTTAGTCAAGCTGGGAGCTGCTCCTGGTGTTTAGGCTTACAAATTGCTCTTTGTACACATGCCTGTTTATAACAGCAGGATTCATAATAGTCCCGAAGTGGAAACATTTGTCCATCAGCTGATGAATGGATAAACAAAATGTGGTCTATCCATACAATGGAATATTCTTCATCCATAAAAAGGAACGAAGTACTGATATATGCTACAACACGGATGAACCGTGAAAACATTATGCTAAGTGAAAGAAGCCAGACACAAAAAGCCATGTATTATATGATTCTATTTATAGGAAATGTCCACATAAGGCAAATCTATAGAGACAGAAAGTAGGTTAGTGGTTGCCAAGATGGGGATTAACAATTAATGGGCATGAAAATGTTCTAAAACTCATTTGGGGTGATGGCTGTACTACCTGGTAAAATTTACTAAAAATCACTGAATTGTACACTGGAAATGGGTACATTATATGATATGTAAAATAAGCCTTAATAGAGTGACATGAAAAGTTGCTTTCCATAAAGCACAACTCTTTGCTTTCCATCCCCACGACCACATTGATAGGTCACAGGACAGAAGCAGAAATCCAAGCAAGCCACAGCCTGCTATAAACTCTACAATGGCTCCCCAGGCTCTCAGTTAAGTTCTGATTCCTTTGCATCTAGTTGGCATATGTTTATTGAGCACTTACTAAGTGTTATGCTAGTTGCTGAGGATGCAGCATGAATAAGAAAGAAAATTTCCCTGGTCTCACAGAGCTGCTAGGGAGAGACAGAAAACACACACACACACACACACACACACACACACACACACACACACACACACACACACACACACCAGGAAAGGAGCAAGGCAATATCAGACAGTGTTATGTGCTGGGTGTTACTGCCTAAAACAAACCAGGGGTATCAGTGGAAAAGCACTGGGGCTGTCCACAGGAAGGCTGGGTGGTCAGGGCAGGCCTCTCTTAGGAGGTGCCTGGTTGCTGAGACTTGAGGATGAGGAGTTGTGTCATTCAAAGATCCGAATGTTCCAGGCAGCAGGTACAGCACATGCAAAGGCCCTGAGGTGGGAATGAGTTTGGCACATCAAGCAATGGAGAAGCAGCTCGGAGTGGCTGGGGCTGGGAGGGCCAGGCGGAGCGTGGGAGATGAGGTCAGAGAGGCAGGAGGACCCGATGAGGCAAGATGAAGCGATTTGGCTTTTGCATTAAGCCCACCCTTCTTCTCTCCCGTTTTCCCTGTTTCCCCCTGCATGTTCCACACTGACTCCTGGTGAAACCGCATACAGTTCCCAAGCCGCACCTCCAGATCCTTGCCCAGGTCACCCCCACCCACCCCAACCGCATCCCACTTCTCCCGGCTCGTTCCCGCTGCCCCTTCAGGCCTCGGCTCAGGGGCCACTTGCTCGGGCAAAGCCTCTCTGGCCCCCAGCTCTGGTTGGGCTCCCACAGCCCCAGCACCTCCCACACAGCGCGGGCTGAGCTGAAATTCTCTTCTCCTCTCTGTCCCGCGGTGAGCGTCAGGCCGCGAAGGCCAGGGCGGGTCTGCCTTGACCCCTGCTTGTCCCCCAGCTCCTAAACCAGTGCCTGGCTCAGAGAGGGCGCTCCCTACGCAGTCGATAAATGAATGAAACTGCAGCCAAGAGGACGAAGTGAATTTTCCAGGGGCACAGCCGGTAAGCGGTAGACCCAGGACTCGATCTCACGGCTGTGGGTTTCCGCGAGACGTTTTCAAGGGCGTAGGAGGCGGCGGCTTCCGGACCGTCAACCCTTTCGCTCCTTTTATGGTGCTTCCGCTTCCCCCAGCTTTAGCGGGGGATTACGGCTGGCGAGTTTTAATTAGAAGGGTCACTGGCGCGGATCCGATTAGGGGGATTGGGAGCAGGCCGGGGGTTTGCCCGCCGCCCGGGGCGGCCCCTGGCGGGGGCTGGGGGCAGAGCGGCGTCGGGGGCCTGCAGGGGGCGCTCGTGGGCACGAAGGACAGGAACGGGGGTGCCGCGCCGGACGGCAAAGAAGGGAGGCGGAGGCCTTCACCGGGACAAGAAACAGAGACTCAGGGGTGGGAAGGGGCACCCCGGCCGTCATAACCCGGAGGCCTCGGTGCTGAGAAGTTTACTTGGTTGCCCGCGTTTCAAAATTGGGAGATTTCACATAAAAATCCAGATTTTCAGATTCCCTTGGCAAATCAGATGCTCTGTCTTCACTCGGCTGGTGTTCCCAGCTGTAGCCCAGGCTGGAGCGAGGGAGCAGCTGCCCCGTTAGAGGGGGCACAGGCCCTGCACCCCCTGCACGATCTGTCGGTCTCGGCAGGCAGTGGGGTCTGCAGTCCCGGCCGCCCCTGCGGCAACGACGAAGGCAGCGACCGCTAACTGACCTGCTGCTGTGCGTGGAGAACTTTCCGGGCAAGAGCTGCACCTGACTGCACAAACGCGGGGGTCATACGTGCTGCTCCCCCCAACCCATTGCCGCGTCTCATCAGCCGTCCTTCACAGACAGCTGCATCCGTTCCGTTCTCTTCGCCCAGAGCCCCCACCCTGCCCCAGCCACCATCCACTCCCACCAGGACCTCTGCGAACGGACTCCTCTCCCGTCTCCCCAGAGACACTCCGGCCCACTGTGGCAAAGGCCACTAGATGTCCTCAATATCTTCGTTTCTTCCACGGTCATAGTTTTAGCGGGACACAGGGCTGCACGAGTAGAGACTACATTTCCCAGCTTCCCTTGCAGCTAGTGGACATGTGATTAAGCTCGGCCAATGGAAGGTGAGCAGGCACCACACAGACCCTGTCTCCTTTTCCTGCTTCCTGCTGGCTGGGAGGCGGACGTAACGGGCAGAGCTGGAGTGACTGTCTTGGGTCCGAGATGGAAGCTAATCCCAGCCCTAGACCGGCACTTTACAGAAAGTTTGGCAACCCCTGGTCTATCTCATAACGTCCATCTTGTTTAAACCGCTGTATTTTGGGTCTCACTGTTACAGTAGCTTAGTCTATACCCCACCTCACGCTCCAGGCTTGTCTTGTTCCGAGCTCCTCTGTGTCCTCTCATCGCAGACACGGTAGCTCCCCCTCCGTCCCGCATAGTCTCCACAATCCTCCTTGCCACACGGCCTTTGCCCACACTGTTCCTTCTGCCCGGAATGCTTTTCCCTGCACTCTGCCTGGTTACCTCCTACTCACCTTTCTTAGCTCCAGCATCACCTCCTCAGGGAAGCCATCCCTGACCTTCCTGACCAAGCCTAACCCCCAGCCGCAGCTGCAGTAACATCCACCTCCACAGGCTGTGTGCGACGTCAGGGCAGGGGTTGCGCCTGAGTTTTCTCAATCCTGAATTCTCAGAGCACACAGTAGGTGATCAATAAATATTTATATAATGAAGGATCTCGTTTCATCCTGATAATAATTCTACAGGCTGTACTGTGCCTCTCCCCATTTTATAATTGGGGAAACTGAGGCTTAGAGAGCAAATGTCCAAGGTGACAAGAAAGTAGCAAAGGAAGAGTTTAAACTCATGTCTACCAGACTCTGAAACCCCTCTTTTATTTACTTATTTTTTAAACACCTGGGGCCTTTCTCATCCAAGGATGCTGGGGTCTGGATTATGTTTCAATTCATGGCTTCACTCGAGCCATCTCCCGGAAGTGACTGGGCTCTTCCCAGCAAGCCCTGGGCTGGGCAACCTCCTCCTAACAGGTCAGCCAAGTTCGCACGAGCCTCGCCAAAGGCAGGCACTCTGGGAGCTGGCAATGCCACTACCTCCTGCCCACCTGGGCACAATGGCCTCTGGTGGGGGAGAAGGAGGGACTCAATCCCGGTGCCCGCGGAGGGAGGAGGTGGTGAGGAGGCTTGTCTCCAAAGTGGAGAAACAGGACAATGTCCTTCCTGCCTGGGTGATCACCAGTTTCCTGTATTTGCCGAGGACGTGAGCAGGTGAGGGAGAGACTGCCAGGCTTAACCGTGATGAATGGGTCCACCCCTGCCGCAGAGAGCAGCGTATTGGATAGGAAACAAGGAGCACAGGGAACCGTTAGGCAAGGACAGTGTCCACAGGTGCTGCTGGCCACAAACCCGTCCGCTCGCCCCCTGAGTCTGGCGGGATAGGGAGTGGGGAGGGCAGTCTGTGAGTGCTTGGCCAAAGTGGCTGGGTCGCCAAGGGAAGCTAATTATGTGAGTCTGGAGAGATGCTGAGGTTGGGTACCACTCTGACTAACGTCTGAACGATGGTTCTGTAAGTGGTCTTTTTTTTTTTTGAGACAGAGTCTCACTGTGCTGCCCTGGCTAGAGTGAGTGCCATGGCGTCAGCCTAGCTCACAGCAACCTCAAACTCCTGGGCTCAAGCGATCCTCCTGCCTCAGCCTCCTGAGTAGCTGGGACTACAGGCGTGCGCCACCATGCCCGGCTAGTTTTTTCTATATACAGTTTTAGTTGTCCAGCTAATTTATTTCTATTTTTTTAGTAGAGACGGGGTCTCGCTCTTGCTCAGAGCTGGTCTCGAACTCCTGAGCTCAAACGATCCGCCCGCCTCGGCCTCCCAGAGTGCTAGGATTACAGGCGTGAGCCACCGCGCCCGGCCTGTAAATGGTCTTTTTTGACAATAACCAGAGTTGCTGGTTAATGTCCAGTATACATTTAGAAAGAGGCGTTTGGGTGGCTTAACAACAGATCTCTCTCACGTAGCAGTTTAGTCTCACTAGAGAGTCACGCTGAGGAGAAATGTTCACGTGGGTAGTCGGGACACCTACTTTTAATTCTGTTCGGGCATCCTTAGGTCAGTGTCTTCACATCTCTGGTCTTTCTCATGCAGCGTCCACCGAGAGTCTGGTGGGTCTCTAGCACAGTTCCTTTCCAAGTGGAGACTCAGGAATCTAGCGGCTCTACTATCTCAGCATGTGGCCTCCACTCTTGCCAAAGCAGAGGAAGGGACGGCAAGGACAACTCACACTTGCTCTGAAATGCCCGAGCCCAGAAGTGACACGCATCATTCCCTCCCCGACAGCGAGGTCTATGATCTCCCTCAGGGGGGCGCAGTAAGTGCATGGAAACCTATAAAATGTGTCACAGCAGGAGAAGGGGACGGTCCTCGACGTGGGTTTGTGCACGTATGATATGGAGGAGTGCAGAACGAAATGACTGGCATTCCTAAAATCAAGTTTTACTGCCATTCAGTCCATGACTTGGTATCGGCATCTTTGTTCGCTCTGCCAGCCAGCTGTGGGGGACAGAGAGGTGCCCTGAGGGAAGAGCAGGGGTGTTTCAGCTCAGCAGGCTCGAACAGGGAACCCTCACCTCCTTCTGCGACGGCGACAGTGCAGTGCGCTACGCCTGGGCGGAGACTTCTGTGTGTCTGGCTCTCATCTTCCTCCTGGGCACCCTGGAGGCCTCTGTCTCCTCCAGGCAGCCGGGCAGAGCCGTCTGACGGGTTCTGGCCCGCACGGAGGTGACGTGCCTTCTCCGCGTGCAAACTTTGATATGTAAAGTCAAGAGATCGTAGGTTTGTTCAGCGACTGTAGTGTATCTAGTGCCTTCTGACCAGTTCATCCGGTGGAGTCAGACTGCAGGTTCTGCTCTCTGCTTCCGACCTCACCAGCCGCTCAGACGCGGGTGAGTGGCTGACAAGGATCCCGGCAGGGCCACCAGGGCTCGGAAGCGGCATTAGTGATGCAAACACGGGCGGACATCAAGACAACGGCTGAACCGAAGCTCGCCCCGTGGTGTGAGCCCTTTGGCAGCCACCACATGGGGTTAAAAACAATGATGATGTCATCACACCCAACAAGAAGCGGGCCAAAAACGGGTTGAAATTATCAGGAAGATTCTTTGTGATATGAATTTCCGTCCACTTGCTTTTACAATGAGCCCTGTCTTCATCCATTCATCAAAGGAAGAAGGCAGAATAAATGCAATTTGGAAATGAAGGCAGGAGCCAGACGCAGTAGGAGAGAGACAGTAGCACGTGTCGGTTGGGAACCTACGTCTGCACTTTAATACCAACTTCCCAATTTTCCAGCTGCGAGACCTTGGACAAGTATCTTAACTTCCCTGAGCCTCAGTTTCTTCATCTGTGCAATGGGGAAGGCAGGGTTCCTACCTCACTGGGCAGTCAGGTGAGAATTCAGTGAGACAGTGCACACAGGAAGGGCTCAGTGGATGTTAGCTGTTCATTTGTTTTAAAACCGGGAGGGACACTTCGCCTTGATTTAAGGGAGACCTAATGGCGGGAGCTGTTACGATGAACTATAGCTATTATTTACTGGAGGGAGACCAAGTAGAAGGGTGGAATCAATGAGACCTGGGTTCAAATCTTGCCCCTGACTTTTATCAGCTGTTTGAATTTACACGAGGAACCTCGACTCTCTGAGTGTCAGTTTCCTCATCTATAAAAGGGGAATATTAACACCTGCATGGCCAGGTTTTTAATAAAGATCTACCTCATTCATTTGTTCATTTGTTCAGTGATGTGCTAGCTGCTATTTTAGGCCCTGGGGCTATAGCAATGAACAATTCAGGAAAACTCCCAGTTTGTGGGAGTGGACAGCCTCGCAGAAGGAAGGGACACACGATGAACAATAACAACAAGTTGACAGGATAATTTTGGGTTATGAAAATCGCTATGAAGAAATGGAGCAGGTTGTGGGGAAAGGACATGGCTATGAAATGGTTACTTTGGTCGGAGTGGTCACGGAGGGCCTCTCTGCGGAGGTGATATTTGAGCTGAGACTTGAATGATAAGGACAACCTGGTCATGCGAACATCAGTGGGAAAAGCACTCTAGCAGAGGGAACAGCAAGTGCAAAGGTCCTGAGGTAGGAATGTGTTTGGCAAGCATGGGTGAGGGAGGGTGGGTGATGGAGGAGGAACGTGGTAGATGTTACACTAAGTGCGGAGCACACTACAATTATTGCTAATATTATTAGCAGCTGTCCTCCTCTGATTCCCTTCTTTGCCCCCCGGTAAGGATGTGCTTTGGAAAATAAGGACGGCCATTCCTGTGTCCTGGAAGTTCCTCTCAGATATTCAGTTGTGCCCCCTGCAATCACTTGGGGCATCAAAACTCCAAGTCCTTGGTCTGAGTGTTGAAGGGGAGGCTGACTCACGGAAGCACGTGGAATTATTACACTAACTGCCCAGGGAAGTAAAAAGAAGGTGACCAGGAGCTCCAGGCACAACATTCTGAGCTTTGGCTTCGACTCTTGGGAGCTTTGCCTGCCGCCTCCCATTCTCTCAATTCTTGAGGCTCAGGGGTGAGTTCCCCATGGGCCTGGGGCCCCTCTGAGGAAAGCTTTGTGCTCCAGAGACAGCAAGCATCCATTTTCTACTCTTTTACATTAACAGAATCCTGATTGTCAATGGGCTAATGTGGCTTCTTTGCTTAATGATCCCATTTCCCAGCCTCCCTTGCAGCTAGACGGAGGTCATGTGCTTGGATATGGCTAATAAGAAGGAAGTGGAAGTTTATGTGGGACTTCTAGAAATCTCTTCCTCTTTCTAGATCTTTCTCCATCCTGCTGCTGGGGATGGATCATGTGATGGCTGGGACTTTAGCAGCCATTTAGAGCCATGAGGAAAAGCAGAGTAGAGAGGTGGAATGAGTCTGGGGCCATGACAACTTTGTAGAGACACATACTAGTTCTGGACTGTTTACATCTGGACTGATGAAATACTCTTCTCTCTCTGAGTCTCTCTCTGTTACAGCAGCCAGACCTAGATCCTAACCAACATAGTCAGAGTTAGCCCAGTAATGCTCCGTTACTTACACATGGACTGCCAACTCATTTGACTGATAGTGACACTGAGGCAAAAAGAAGCCAGTTGCCCAGAGCAACCTAGCAATGGACTTGGAACAAGCTGCTCTGAAAACAACTCCAGTCCACGGAACCTGAGCAGCTCCCCCTGCCCTCAGCCAGCGGCGGTCCACGCCCTTCCTTCCTGCTCCCGACCCCTCAGCAGCCTCACTTCCCTGGGATAAACGGGAAGTCAGGAGAGTCCTCAGCACTTCTCGTTTGCTGTTCCCCGGGCCTTGCCCGGAGAGACCTTTTCTTGCCACCTCTCCACTCCCCGCTCCTCCAGTTGCTTTCTCTTTTCCTTTTGGACCCGGTAGAAACGTCGCCTCCTCAGAAAAGCCTTACCAACTTTTCCCGGGCTGAATGAAGTGCCCTTCCGAAGTGTCACTCAGCCCTTTTATTGCCCCTGTCGCAGCAGTCTTTTAAAGGTAGAAATCAGGTCTTGCCGCTCTCCTTCTTAAAGTGCTCCCGTGGCTTCCGGCTGTGCCCCCAATAAGGTCCAGACTCTTACAGAGGCTACGCGGCCCTGCCTGGCCTGGCCCGTGTTGACCACTCACATCTCTCCCCTGCGCTCCCCGACACGATCACTCCCCTCCCGCCACCCCAGCCGTCTGCCTCTCCTTCGTGTGCCAAGCTCACCCCTGCTATTTCTCTGCCTGGAGGATCCTCCCCGAAATTTCTGTGCCTGGCTCCTGCTTGTCCCCCACATTCTCTCCTCACAGAGGCTCTCCCCGACCACCTGATTCAAACAACCTCCTCCCCAGTCACTCACCCCTGCTGCACCGTTTTACCTCCTTGGTGATTTGTCGCAATCTGAAGTCATCTTGTTTATTCATGGTCCACTCGTGTATTCTCTGCTTCCCCGCCAACCCAGGGCAGGTCCAGGAGGACAGGGACGGTGGCTATTTCACAAGGCTGGATCCCTACTGCCCAGCAAAGAGCCTGGGATGGGGTTGGCACCCAACAAATACTGGTGCATTAGGTGAAAGAATGAATGACTGAATAGATGGATGGCCGGTTGGTTGGTCAGCTGGAAGGGTGGGTGGGTTTAGAAACCATGACCCCAACCAGCTCACCCAAATGCATTATGTTTATTGAGTACTCACCCTATGCAAGGCACTATGGGAAAATGCAAGCTTGAATTAGCAGCTAAATGTCTGATAATGATCTAATTACAGCTAATATTTATTGATTTTTCACTAAATCAGGCACTGCGCCAACTGCATTACAGGACCAATCTAATTTACTCCTTGTATCAACCCTGAGAGGTAGATCCTCTCATAATTCTTGTTTCGCAGTTGGGAAAACGAAGGCACAAAACGGTGAGGCTTCCTTGGAGGAGGAATCCCTGGGGTGGGCTCGAAGGTTAGAGATGGAGTCCAGCAGGCAGAGAGGGGACGGGAGGGCATCCTAGGCAGAGGCAACTGCACGTGCAGAGCCCTGGAGGTGGGGAACGACAGCCAACACAGGCCAGGGCGAGTGTGCACAGAGGGAAGGCTGGCAAGAGTGGAAGCCACCACTTCCTGAGCACCCGCTACATGCAAGGTCCCAAGTCATTCCAGAAAGAGGCTCCACTTATCACCTTCATTTTTCAAAACATGACTCCAAAACGTGAAGCAGTCGGATAACTTGACCAGAGCCACATAGCAGAATTAGGACTTGAACTCAGCCTGGCCTAACTCTGAGGTGGCCCTGCTGGGTCAGAGGGATAGTCAGGGGTTCTGGGAAAAGATGACAAAGGCAAGCCAGAGGGTAACATTAACTGAGCATGTACTAGAAGCCACGTATAGCGTATCATCTCATTTAAGCCTCGCAAGTACCTAGGAGGTGGGTATTACTGTGGTGGACAGGTTTTTGGACTGTTGGGCATCTTTTTGGGGAATCATCTCTCCTCCATTTTCATGTATTCAGTGGAGCTGACCCTATTCCTCAGTTCCAGGGGGTAAGAATGGGAGCCAAGCATTATCTCCCTGGCCATAGCGATTAGTTTAGTAGTGTGGGCATGACTCAAACTGGCCAATCAGGGTTCACGTTGGGACTTTCTCTGGAATTACTGGGAAAGAGATGCTCTCTTTCATCAGCGGCTGTTGAGCTGACAGAATGTCAACCTGAAGGAGCTGGAGGGTCAACTCCGGCCCTCTGGGGAGACTCTGCGCAGGAATGCAGCCGACGCAGAGGGACTCCGTGCTGAGAGCAGAGGCAGGTTTCTGATGACACCGTTTGAGTGCCTGCATTCAGCTGCTCCTGAAGACGGGAACCCTGGGCTTCCCTATACCGTGAACCAATTTATGCCCTTTTTAAAAATTGATTTGGCCAGTTTGGGTTGGATTTCTGACCCCTGCAAATAGCAAGTGACCTGGCTAACAAAATCGTCATCTTAACTTTACAGATGAGATAGCTCGGACTCAGGGAGGTGAAATGACTTGCCTAGGACCACACAGTCAGGAAGCGGCTGCATCGCTCTGAAATATCACACCGAAGCCGCCGGGCACCTAGCAGGCCCTCGGCAAATCCCAGTTCCCTCATCCACAGACCAAGGAATAGCGACGAGGGGGACCGGAGGAGACACGCCAGATACCCCGGTTGGTAGCCCCTCCTCCCCGCCCCGCCACGCACATGCCAGGGCCCTGCGCTCCCGGCTGCTGGGCGGACTCTGAATTCCATCTGGAATCCTTCAAACACCAACTCTCCCGCCCTCCGCTCGGGTCTGGCAGGCCCAGGAGCCGGCACAGAAAGCGAACCCGCGGCCAGGAGGTTAGCATTCGAACGAAATTCCTGAGGACCCCACTCCCTTCAGAAAATGTCATCCAAGGGTCCTGGCTACAACCCGGGGTTTCCAGGGAGGGCCCCGAAGTCCTAGCGCTCCTTAGAGACTTACGCTTAGTAGGAGCTCGCGCAGATAATGGTTTCAGCACCACTAAGGGTTCTGTGGCCATTTGAACTTCTCAAAGGCTCCTGCACATTGGAGCTGGACGGGGAGTAAGAGTTTAGCCTGCAAACTCTGACGTTGGACAGAGCTGGGTTCCAATTCTGGCTCTTGCCAGCTGGGTTACTTCTGGTTCATGACTTAACCTCTCTGAGCCCACTTGTGTGAACCGGGCAGGACTGGAAGGTGAAGTCGGGCAAAACAGGTAGACGCTCTTAGAGCAGAGTTTGGAGCTTCTTTAGCTTCTGGGCAAGCAAGTGAATTCCAGATATAGGTAGAACCCTGGTGTGGATGTCACGGTATCTCTCTGAGCCTCAGTTTCCTCATCTGTAAAATGGGGGTCAGAACAGTTCCTACCACACAAGTGGCTGTGAGGCAGCAATGAAATTGTGCATGGAAAGTGCACACCCGGGGCCTGCCACTTGGTGCCTGCGAGCGGCATGGCGAATGCCAACCAAGGCCACCCTACCAGCAGGAGGGTCCCACCCACGGGCAGGGAGTTTTGGCCCACACAGTGACTTTGTTGGCAACATTTATTTTCCCTGCAAATTCAGATTCCAGCTTCTTAAGAAAAATCTGAAGCTCTGGCCGTGCGGGGCCCATGTTCCTCTGCGGCACCCCCAGGCTGCAGCGGGGTGGCAGTGAGTCCAGGCCTGTGCTCTTAGAGTCTCACGTGTGCCCTCTGCACATTGTTTACGCGGTCTGCCGGGCCTCTGCAGGAATCTGGGTTTGCGAGCCCAGAAATAAATCACTGGAAGTGTGGCCAGCGAAGAGGCGAAAGATTAAACAGTGCCAGGAGGCAGTCATGGGTTGCGTATGGAATGCGGGCCTAGATCTCCGAATCAGGGCTGTGGGGTGGAGTCCAGCCTGCACAGGCCCCTCACCCATGCGTGTGTGGCCTGCGCTTCCCGGTCTGCAGGGGGCGTGTTGCTGCTTCCTTAGAGCCCTGGTGGCATTTGCCCCCTGCCCTCCCCACCCCCTTCTCTCCCATTTCTAGACTGCTTTGAAGCCCCCTCCCATTCTCCGCCACCCATTCTGCCATAAGTCAACAAGATAGAGTCACGGGATAAAAAACAACAGGCAGGAGAGGGAGGACTACTTTAGCTCAAGTGGCCTTGGAGGGGCTCCTGGAGGAGGGGATGTGTGAGTGGAGAGCTGAGGAATGCAAAGGAGCCAGGTATGTGAAGATCTGGGGAAAAGGTGTTCCAGGAGGAGGTAACAGCAAGTGCAAATGTCCTGAGGCAGGGAAGAGATTGATACGTAAGAGGAAGAGAGGGTGTGAGAGATGAGACCGAAGAGAGAAGTGAGGCCAGGCCTTAAAGTCCTGATAAGATGTTTTAGTTGGCAGGGCGCGGTGGCTCATGCCTGTAATCCCAGCACTTTGGGAGGCTGAGGCAAGAGGATCACTTGAGACCAGACATTCGAGACCAGCCTGGGCAACATAGAAAAAAAAAATTAGCTGGGTGTGGTAGTGTGTACTTGTAGTCCCAGCTGCTGGGGAGGCTGAGGCGGGAGATTGCTTGAGCCCAGGAGTTCCTGCGGTGAGCTATGATGGCACCACTGCACTCTAGCCTGGGCAACAGAGTGATACCCTGTCTCTTAAAAAAAAAAAAAAAGACATTTTTACTCTGAGAACCATAAGAGCCACAGAGGGCTTAGCAGGCTAGTGACGTGGCCCACTGCAGGTTTTGAGATCCTCCAGCTGTGTTTAGGAACAGCATGCGGGAGGATTGGAATAGAAGCAGGAATCAAAGTGAGGAGGCCATGGCAGGGGTCCAGGCGAGAGGTGGTGGCTGTCGAGAATCGAGAAGACAAATTCAAGATATATTTCAGAGGTAAAACCAACCAAGCTGCTGACGGCGCAGACGTGTGGGGTGAGAGAAAGGAGAGTCAAGGCAGAACCCCCAGCTTTTGTCCAGGGAATAATGGCGGCATTTCCTGAGATGGGAAGGACTCCGAGGAGCACCTCGGACCAGGTCATGGGGGGCTGGGAACATCGGCCGAGGGTCTGGATGAGAGGCTGCAGTCGGGGAGCTCGGGAAGGCTTTTGAGCAACAGCAGAATATTCATTCAGCCGTTCGACAAACGTTTCTGGGGAGAGTTGGTCCGTGTTCCACCCTCTCCCAGACAGCAAAGCTCCCCCGCCCCGGGTTACGAGGCACGAACATGCGTCCCAGGACCAGGGTGTGCATCAGGCAGCGCTACCCGCCTGTCCGTGGCTCCCTACCTCTCCCCCTCAACCCCGGCTTTAGGAGCCGAAGGGCATTTTAAAACTATTTATTTATTCACTGCCTGTTTTCTCCTCTAAAAACTCCATGAAAGTAGGGACCATCTTCCTCACTTCTGCATCACCCATTCCTAGATCTGTGCCTGGTATACAGTGGGTGCTCAATAGCTATTGAGGAACTGGATTGCAAAAATAAATAAACAAGCCCTAGTCTGCCACATTGAAGGACTGACTGAGACAGTGCAAAGCGCCCGGCTCGGGGGCTGGTACACAGCAGACATTCAATAAACAGTAGTGAAAACACACAGAAAATACAGCCACTCTGTCTGCAGACCTGGGTCCAGTCTCTGGTGGGTCTTGGGGCTTCCCCAGGGCAAGAAGGGGCTGAGGAGTAGGAGGGAGGGGTGGCCTATGACTCACCCTCCTGGAGCTCCATGCAGGGGCTGGTGGGCGTGGTGTCTGCACTAATCCCAGCTAAGCAGCGGGATGTGCAATGATGTGTAATCCCAGGCCTGAGCGTCCTGTCCTGCTGGCTTTAGCCTGACCTTGGCTGGGATGACCCATGTCAAGATGAGCGCTTCTGCTTCCCAAGGCCACCCAGAACTGACACCCTCCACACAACCAGGGTCAGAGACCAAAGAAGCCCTTCTCTGGGAGCAGAGGGTGGCAGGCTCATCTCTGTACCCCCTCCATTCCTACGTGTTTGCCCTCAAGTCCTCTCTGATGGGGAAATGCTGTATAAAAACATCGCCAAGGAAGAAAAGGGGCATTCATTCATTCATTCATTCAGCAAATATCTATGAAGCCCAAACTATGTGCCGGGCACTGTCCCAGATCCTGAGAACACAGCAGTGACCAAGACAGACCTCGTTTCCAGGGAGCTGACATTCGGGCGGGTGAAGCAGACATTAAGTGGACAAATGGGTAAGTTAACGGGTCACTTCAGGAATTGAAAAGGCAAGAAAATGGGCAAATGGGACAGAGAGTGACTGGATATAGGGGGCGTCATCAGCTATCAGGGAGGGCTTCTCTAAGGTGATGTCTGAGCTGAGACCCAAAGAAGAAGGATTGAGCTGTACGAAAATCCAGCAGAGGTATGTCTGGGCAGAGGGAAGAGATTTTAATCCTTGCAAGTCATAAGAGTTGGCACTATTACCTCCATTTTATAGAAAATAAAAATAATAACTAAGATTTATGGAGCACTTATTATGTGTCAGGCCCTCTTCTCAGCACTTAACATGCAATAAATCATTTAATACTCAAAACAATCCATTATTGTCATCCCATTTTATAGATGAGGACACCGAGCCACTGAGACATTAACTACCTCTGCCCAGGTAGCAGAGCTGGGATTTGAACCTCGGGCTGCTCTGCCCTCCAACGTATGGGAACAACCCTGTCCTCAGAGCATAAGGAGGAAAAATCTGAATTGTTGAGCATCTACTAAGCATGAAGACCTTTGACACACGTCATCTTTACGTGGCCCCACCTCTGAAGGCCGCGCCTGGCCTCCTGCCCTACAAATCTCTTTCCCCTTCTGATAACACCATCCCGACCTCACCTCCAGCTCAGGAGTGGCCACGTGGCCCAGCCTGGTCCAATCAGCACAGACCGACCCTCTTAGCCACAGCGATTGGCTGACGGATGAGCATGTGACACAAATAGGCCAATGAGAGCGAATCCTGGATCTTTGCAACTACTGAGGAGGATAAGTTCTCTCTTGACAGAAACTGGCTGGGAGGCGAGAGGCCTGGAAGGCCTCAGAGCTTGCCCGACAGTGAAAACCACCCAGGGGACGGCAGAGACAAAAGATGGAGAGAGACCGAGTTGTAATGACACGTCTGGCGATATCGTTCGAGGGCCTGTGCGTCCGGGCCGGAGGCCAGAGCTACTCCCGGACTTTGCGGTCGCGGGAGCCAATGAATGGCGCCTCCCGCTCCTTCCCGGCGTGAGCCGATTTGAATTGGATTTCTGTCACTCGCAACTGTCAGAGCATTCTCCCCCCTGTAATGCTCTGCCTTCTGTTCTCTCCTGCTACCAACAGTATTATCTTGCTGCCACCATTAATGTGACCATCACTGCCGTCACCTGCACGGTGACGACGTCCATCATCACTCCTGTCCCCCTACCAGGAATCACAGCGTCACCGCCACTGTTACCGCCGGGGCCATCTCGCTGCTGTGACTGACGCTGTCACTGCTGCTCTTACTGCACTTTCCATGTAAACCTCTCCCCAGCTTCAAAGCACGTTCACAATCCCGTCTCGTTCCTTTATAAACCTCGCCTCAACCCCGTGAGTGGGGCAGGTGGGTGTCGTTAGTGCCATCCCAGCGGCAAGGACGCAGGTTTGCAAAGCTGATGGAAACTGCTTAGGGCCATCGCTAATGCTGATCGGACTCACCTGGTCATTCGTTTACTGAAGAGACGTCATCGAACGCATCGTGTGAGGACAGGCTCTGCTAGGTGCTGGGATGCAGCAGTGAACACAGAGCCGCTGGTTGGACGGGCTCCAGAACATTCCAAGGAGCCTCCCTCAAGGGTCCACAGGAAGCCTGGCCAGGACCATTCTCTCCTCTTCAGGATTCTGAGACCATAATGGAGGAGCCCAGTTTGTGAGGCTCTGCTGTGGATTTCACTTCTTCCCTGAGCTGCCTTGGGCAACAGACTCGGCCTTGGAGCCTTTCAACCGCACAGTGAATTCCTTATCGGGGAGGGTCCTGACTTGACTTTTCTGTCTCTGCCACAGTGCCTAGCACAGGGCTGGGCATAGAGTAGCCACTGCATTAATGCGTATTAATGGGTTGTTGCTCAGAGGCAGAGCTAGGCCTCCTTCTTTCCATCCATCCATGCATCTAACATCCATCCATTTCCTTCCTTTCTTCTTTCCATCCATTCTCCATTCTCCTATTCATCCATCCATCCGTCTGCCCATCCACCTACCCAACCACCCGTCAGTCCTTCCATCCATCCTTTCTCCTGCCTGGAGACAGGGAACCAGTCCGGAGAGGGGAGTCAGTCACTAACCCTGAGGTGGCTCAGCCAGGACAGAGCCAGGACTGGATTTAGGGTCTCCTGACCTGGTGCCCTGCCCCTCCCCTGTCTCCCCAGCCCTCCCTGTTCTCCCTGGACAATGAAGGGCTACTCCAGCCTCCGGGATTTCACTCCTGCTTTGCCCTTCCACAGCCTCCTTCCCTAGAAGATTCCCCCCACCCCTCCGCTCTTAGCAAGTTGCAAGGAGCTCCTGAGATTGAACAAACACAAAGCTTGATTCTCTCAGCCTCTTTTCGAGGCACTCTGAATTCCTACGGTATTTCTTGTCTTCCCTGACACCCCAGTTCAATCCCAGGCTTCCCGTTAGAACTCTTCCTTCCAGTTTTCTGGTGTGCTCAGTCCTCTCCCCGACACTAGCCAGGGGTTGAAACTCCACGGTGTCCTGGGGCCAGGCAGGAAGTGCAAGGACCAAAGCAGCCTGGATATGGAGCTCCAGGAAGGGGTGCTTGGGCCACCACCAGCTTCAGGAAGGAACAGAGGTGGGAACAGGGTGGCCTAATTTTCCAACTTCTCAATAGAAACAACAACAAAAATCTAAGGTTTTTTTTTTTTTTTTTTTTTGGTGAATTCTCCCAATTCGTTAATGTTGGCAACTAATTAAAATATGTAAATGCAGTTCAGTTCAAACAACACACATTTACCAGCTAGATCTGCCTCTCCTCTCTTCACAACCTCCTCTGGTCTCTGGTCCCCTCCCCCATACACCTCAAATTGCCACAAGGGAGCTCAGCTCCCAGATGTCCTGTTGCTTTGAACACAAGCAACATAATTATAACAGTAGCAGCTACCAAAAACTGAACATCCAAATACTCAAATCACTCTTATGAGATGCTGTTATAAATTTCACAAATGAAGAAAACACCAGGCTTAGAGAGGTTAAGGAACTTGCCCTGGGATCACACAGCTAAGTGACAATCTGGATTTGAGCCCAGGCCTGTGTGACTCCGAAGACTGTGATCTAGCCCAGTGGTGGTGACACGGTCCCTCCCCTGGGAGGCATTTTGGAAATATGGGGGAAGGCAGGTGTTTCTGGTTGTCATGGTGATGGGGGGGTGGGGTGACACTGGCATTCCATGAGTGCGAACCAGGGATAAGCGATGTCCTTGATGCACAAACAGTCCTGCGTCGTGAAGTCTTGTCCTGCCCCACTGCCAAGAGTGCCCGGTTTTCTCTCTTCCCCCACGATGGCAGCCATCATTGAGTGCCCACTGTATGCCAGGCACTTTAGATCTAGCAGCCCAATGAGGTAGGTACTATTAGTGTTCCCCATTTTACAGATGGGAAAACTGCAGTTCAAAGGGGGGAGATGACTTGACAAAGGTCACATGAACTGGCAAGTGGCAGCAGAGCTGAGACTAGGGTGAAAAAATGTAAGGGGGCAAAATTTAAGGGAGTGCCAAAAAACTCGGTAATCAAGAGAAGTAATATTTTAATGCAGTATTTTTAAAAAATCAAATTTAATGCCAAAAAAATCCACGATGAACAAAGTATCTAAACTTTAAATAAAGGCAGGATCAGTAACAGCGGCATCTGAGCCATATTGGAGTCTGAGGGAAAAGGAAAATAATACTGATCTTGGATTTTTGTGCCCCAGGCGGATATGTCACTTGACTCACCCTAGTCCTGACCCTGAGCGGCAGAGTCGGCGTGTGAACCCAAGGCCATGCTAAGGGTATCTGTCTCTGTCTCTCGCCAGCCTCACTAAGACATGGGGAGTCCATTATTCCACCCCCAGTTCACCAGGACTTGAATAGGAATGGTTAAATTATAGGCTCCAGAAAGCCATGATTTGTAAAGCAGTAGACAGGCCTTTAATTAGAGTCGGGCGGGTGGGTGGCTGGCTAATACTAAGTTCCATAATACTAAGTTCCGTAATAAGCGCTGTATTTTTAAATTCACTGGCTTGATCACACACATTCCAGAGGCCTCTTTGGAAACCTGTTCATAGAGAATAGGGTAAACAGCTATTTCTACCCTGAGAGAAGGTAAATGACTTTGCAGCGGAGTGGCTATGCCCAGGGCGTGCTCTGCGGAGAGCAGACAGGACAAACCCCAGCCCTGCTGTTGGCCGGCAGCGTGGGGTTGGGCGGGTCACGGCCCGCTCTGAGCCTCTGTTTCCTCATCTGCAGTGGGAATGAGAACACCCGCCACACAGGTGGTGGGGAAGAATAGAATTAATATACAGCAGAGTCGCATCCCTAAGGGGTTTGGTTCCAACAATAACCATGTAAGATAAGTGTTTGTTGTTTACTTTTGAAAGTCCTTGCTTTTATATGGTGAGGACCTGAAACCAGGAAGGTCAGAAGCCAACAGTAATGTCCTTTGTGTCAGATGTGCCTTCTCTTTGAGGCAGAAAGGGAAACGCTCATGCGGGGGCTGGGGTGGGTGATGGTTAGGGAAAGGTGAACAGGTGAGGGAGAAAATAGGGAATTTGCTCTTCTTTCTCCAATCTAGTAAGTTAGACTCTCAGATAAGAAACTCTGTTCTAGCTAAAAGCCTTGGGCATGCAGAAGAGCTCGTTCTGGTTCAGGTTCTAAGACACAATCTGCAGGGGTTCCAGACGGCACTCCCTGCCTGTTTCTGCCTGTGATCACACGTGGGAGCTGGCTGGTGTCCACCGAGTCAGGCACGAGTGGCCAAACAATCAGTGTATTCAGCCTGGGGCTGCAGAGTCCCTTGGGAGTGTTTATTTGTGCTTGTGTTGCCTCCTTTACTTCCAAAGATAATTACTGAGGATGTGCACAAATTGGAGGAAAAGACAAGACATTCTCAGTGTGTGAAGGACCGTGATAATGGCAATGTCAGTAAACAAACCATTAGGTTAGGAATGGAAACATCAACAGATAACAAACATGACCTTCTAATTAGGGGCGGCTGTTAGCTAGAGGTTGGATCCAGTGATTCTCAGCAGGGTGGTACTGCCCATTAGAGCATGTTCTGGAAATTTGTGAGGGTGTCACAAGGATGGGAGGGGGTGCCTCAGGCATTGAGCGAGGGGAGGCTGGGGATGCCAGGCAACCTGCAATGCACGAGACACCCTGCTCCAGGAAGAACTGTCCCTCGATGTTGGAATGTCCTGGTGGTTATTCAGGTAGGTGAACAACTTGTTCAGATTTCCTAGACTCTGACTCCATTTTACACACAAACACACCAGATATCTTTTGCCAAGGTTTTAATCTACCCTGAATTTTCCAGAAATGCCACCCTTGGATAAAGCCGGGGAAGAACGGTACTTTCTTCTTTTCAGAACTTTATCAGGAGTTACTCACACTTTTGGAAAAATCACGTAGCTGATGGCAATGCCCTTGTGGTATGAGAGCTGCCAACACACCTGCCCCTCTGTTTTTGTCGCTGCCACACTCACAGTGGTTCTAAGTATAGTGTGAGCACCTGACAACTTCGTGGTGTTTTTGGGTGTCATTGTCGTGACCAGGCATTTGCATACCGAATTGCATACAAGTTTAATACAAACGTCCTTGTAATTCTGCACTGAAGTTAGAATTATATTAACTTGGGCTCTGAGAGTGGAGAACCGCGAACCTGAATGGGGATGTGTTTATACCCCTCACCGACTCAGGCTGCCTTCCTTCACTTTCTCCTCCCTCCTGGATTAGGCCACAGCTCTCTGCTTATACTTTCAGAGCATCTGCACTTTTCCTTTGGGGCCCTTGTTAGAACCAAAATGCAGGTGCACCACCCTGAGAAGCTTCTCCTTAAATCTTGCATCCTGGGCACCTCACTCGCCCACCCTCTTCCGGGCTCTGTCAACTTGATTTTAGTTATTTGTAGGGTTAGCTGTAACGCCCATCTCCCTAAGCTGGGACATTCAGCACGAGTACCCGGTCTGCTGCGTTCATCGTTGTATCTGCGGCGCCCAGCGCGGTACCCGGCGCATCATAGTCACTGGTTGAACGAATGAAGGGCTGTATGTTTCATATATATCATAGGCAAATAAAAATGAATACATTTTAACTTTATGGCAAGGCTAAAAAAATGACAAGCCCTGGGTCAGGTGCCAGGTCTGCAAAAGCAAGTTTAGATCCAGTTTTCCTTCCCGTCTAGTAACAGAGAGATAGACACACAAATTATTGCAAAGCAAATTACTGCAGGTCCGGGGGAGAGGGACCTGCCCACTGCTTGGGAGAAACCAAGTCTACCTTTGTTGGGAGGAGTGAGGAAAGACTTCCTGTAGGAGGTACCCCTTGAGTTTGGGGGGAGAACAGTTTGCCAGGCAGCTACCAACCACCCAGTCTAATCCCTGATTTTATAAACGGGGGAACTGAGGCTGGCTCTAGGCCCAGCTCTGCCACCATCCTGCTGTGTGTCCTTGGCCAAGTCTTTTCTCTTCTCTGGGCCTCAGTCTTCCCATCTATACAATGAGATGACCTCTAGGGTCAGCCTGACCTGCGAGGACAGAACTCTCAAACCTCTCAGGCTGCGTCCTTCCCTGTTCATGGTTGCAACCTGCTGGATGCTGAGAGGTATTTGAGCCGGTCATCTCTGTCTGAGACCTGCATGAAGCTTAAAAACTTTGTAAATTAGATGCCAATATTTTAGATTCCACCTGAAAGCAGTGGTTCTCAACCAGGGGCAGTGTTACCCCTCAGGGGACACTTGGCAATGTCTGGAGACATTTTTGGTTGTCACATTGGGTGTGGGGTGGTGATGAAGGTTTTACTGACTTCTAGTGGGTAGAGGCCAGGGATGCTGGTAAACATCCAACCATGCACAGGGCAGCTCCCACAATAAAGAATTCCGCAGCCCAAAATGTCACGGTGCCGAGGCTGAGAAGCCCAGCCTGAAAGTCAAGTTCTTTTTCTGGGCCACACTGGCTCTTGGGAAGGCCCCGGGATCCCGTTGCCTTTCTCCTTGCTGATTAATCACCAGCCTTCCTACTGCCGTCTGGAACTGTTCTCCGAGGGCCTTGTTTTCTCTCTGACGAGTTCTCTCCAGTGCACCTCTCTACCCACTTTCCTGCCACAAAGTTGTGGTCCCAAACCCTTAACCAGCAGTCCCCAGGGCACCAAGTGCTTAACCAGGGGAGCCGAGAACCTCCGTTCAGCCCCTCTCTGGCTTGAGCATGTTTCCCATTTCATGTCCATTCAGCTGCCACATACTGGGTGCTTTCCGTGTGCCAGGCACCGGGCTGGGCTCTGGGGGCAGAGCAGTGGGTGGGGCAGGGACTCACTGTGCCCGGGACAGCAGAGGAACCAACAAACAGATCAAAACGGCAGGGAGCAAGTCGGCAGGCGACGGGGAGAAGGTGCCGGGGGAGGAGGGCCGCTGGTCGAGAACAGCCTCTCTGAGGACGGCTGTGAAGCTGCGGTCTGAGGACCTGCACAGCACGGCAGCGCGAACCGCACGTGCAAAGGCCCTGAGATGGGAGCTGGGTGTGTCTGAGGGTCAGGAAGGAGGCCAGTGTGGCCGCGTGGAGGAAGCAAGGGAAGGAGTGGTCAGAGAAGATGCGGGAGAGGCAGGTGGGAGCCAGGTCATGCCGGTTGGAAGGTCAGGGTGAGGAGCTTGCAATTTATTTTAAGAGCCCAGAGGAAAAGGAGGCTCTAGTCTCTGAGTGGACGAGCTGCCTTCTCTCTTGGGAGCGCCAGGGCTCATGGGAGAACCTGCCTGTCACCCCAACCCGGGAAACCTGCCTGGCTTGTAGGGGCCTGCCTCGGAGTTGGGAGGGGCCCCCGCCTGCAGTGCCTCCCCGTCCCTTGCTTGTCCAGCCGCTCCTCAGCCACCCTTCCTCAGGAAGCCGCCTCTGACCGCTGTAGCCATGGGGACCTCTTCGTCCCCAACCAACCTCTTGACATTGAAATCCTCTGGGGCCTTCCCCAGGGATTACGATTCCACAGACCTGAGAATCCGCATTTTAAACAAACTCTTCTGGGTGATCCCTCTGCCCAGCCTTGGAGACACGGCTGCTGGCATGTTCCCAGAGCCACCTTGCGGCAAAAGGGGGAGAGGGGAACAGTCTGTGGAACCAGAAGGCCCTGGGTTCAAATCTCAGCTCTGCCACTTCCCCAGCTGGGTGATTTGGGACAGTCTCCTCACCTCTTAGAGCCTCAGTTTCCTCATCTATAAAATGGGGACAGTTAAATCTGCCTCAAATTGTTGTGAAGGAGATGACAAATATAATGTGTCTAACACAGTTGGTGCTTAATAAATGCAGTCTGGTCTTCACCCTATGCGGCTCCCCTGAGGGCCTGAATGAGGAGAATAATGAACGCACACCGAGGCCCGTTACACACCAGGCAACGCCTCCAGACCAGGGCTCGGCAAACTTTTCTGCAAAGGGTCGGTAAATATTCTAGACTTTGTGGGCCGTGCGGTCTCTCTCACAGCCAGTCGGCTCCGCACGGTAGCACAGAGGCAGCCGCAGACAAACAGAGATGAACGAGCATGGCTGTGTTCCAATAAACCTTTATGGATCCCGAAATTTAAATTTCATATCATTTTGACATGTCACGAAGTAATATTCCTCTTTTGATGTTTTCCAACCACTTGCAAATGTAAAAACTGTTCTTAGCTTGTGGGCTGTACCAGAACAGGTGGTGGGCTAGATTTGTCGCGCAGGCCCGGCTCGCTGGCCCCTGCTTTAGACACTCTGCATGTGTTAACTCACAGGATCCCAACGAGACAGGCGTGTTTTTACAGCCCTCTTTTCGGATAAGGAAACGGAGGCTCAAAGAGACGAAGATCCTCGTGCGAGGTCCCACGGCACTAACAGCAGACATTTTGGTCTTTGCGGACCATTGGGTCTCTGCTGCAAAAGATGCCGAGACCTGCACTTGGCAGAGCTGGGTTCCGAGCCCATGTCATGAACCACGGTACCACACTGCCCCGCTGAAGCCACGTGAGCCTCCGATGCATACACCGCAAGGACCAGTGACCTCATCTCTTAAAACCAGAATCTTTCTGCCTCTGTATGAGGCCAGGTGGGAAAGGCGGGTTGGTCAGGCGGGAAAGAGCCCGGAGGGCGGAGGGGCTTCTCGAGCCGTGAGCCACCCTGGTCTCCGGCGCTGACCCTCCCTGTGCCCGGCTGGGTGATGAGTTCTGGCTGCTGCCGGCTCGCCGGGGCCCTTCAACCTCCCTGCTCGCCCACATTGTTCGTGTTTGGTATTTTTGCTACATTAGTTTGACACGACACTCCCTAGATGACATTCAGCTAAACTGTGTTTTTCTAGAACGGGAGCTCGCCGCCCTCTCGGCACTGCCGCATCCGTGATGCCGGCCACACGTCTGTCCTCGCTCCACGGGAGCCATCACAGGATGACAAAAAAACCTGAGAAAAATTTGGTGTGGAGGGGAAAAGCTCACGTTCCTTCCTTCATTCCTATTCACTTGTACTTTTGGGGACACAGTGGCAAACGTGACGGTCAAGATTCCTGCCCCCGTGGAGCTCAGTTTCTAGAGGTGAGACAGACAGTAAAAAAATAAACAAGATAATACGAGATTGTGGGGAGCCCTATGGCAGAAAAACAAACACTGGGGAAGGCTAGTGGGGCAGAGTGTGTCCGTTCTCTTCTTTCCTTGGCGCTGCAGAGCCACTGAGGTTAGCGGGAAACAAGGCTGCCCAGAAGAAAGACTGTTTCCCAGCCTCCCTTGCAGCTAGGAGTGGCCAAGGGACATTGGTAAAGTGAGAAGACGGCTGCAGCTTTCCCTTAAAAAGACAGAGCATGCCTTCTACTTGCCCCAGCTAGAAATTCTCTTTCTCTCTCATACCAGTCTTATCTCTCTTTTCCTATCCATCCATCCATCTGTCCATCCATCCACTTATCCACCATCCATCCATCTGTCCATCCAGCCACTTATCCACCATCCATTCATCTGTCCATCCATCCATCTGTCCATCCATCCACTAATCCACCATCCATTCATCTGTCCATCCAGCCACTTATCCACCATCCATCCATCTGTCCATCCAGCCACTTGTCCACCATCCATCTGTCTGTCCATTCATCTGTCCATCCATCCACTTATCCACCATCCATCCATCTGTCCATCATCCATTCATTTATCATTCGTCCACCCACCATCCAACTATCTATTTGTCCGTCCATACATCCATCCGCCCACCCAGCAAGCATTCATGGACAGCCTGTGACAGATTCTAGGGGTGCAGAAACTAAATAAACTCAGTCTGTGCCCTCAAGGAGCCCAGAGTCCCTTAGGCAGAGTAAGTACCTCAGCTGTTTTATAAAACAGGACAGAAATTCTAGGGTTCAAATCTCGACTCTGCCACTCCTCTCGTATGACCTCAAAATAGTAACTTCACCTCTCTGAACCTCAACTTTCTCGTCAGTAAAATGGAGATGATTTCTGCCTCCGAAGTCTAGGCGACATCAGAAAGGTAAAGCACTTTTTGGGGAGCTTGGCACACAGTAGGCGTTCATCATATTGTTCCTGTTATTCTGAGTGGGAACCGGGGAAGGTTTCTCGGAGGCTTCTGGGCTCTCCGTGAAAGGATGGGAAGAATTGGGATGTGTGAGAGGGGGAGAGGGGGAGGGAACTGCAGGCACAGGGAGCAGTAAGAGCAAAGGCAAGAGGTGGAAAATTGGGGTTCACGAGGGGGCCGGTGGGAGGGGAACACTCTGGGCTCCCTCCGGTGCACTCTGCGGCAGCGCAGCCCAGAGAACTGGAAGGGCCGGGCCAGGCTGGGGGTGGTTGACAGGCTCAGAGGGGTGAGGCCCTGCCGTCCAGGTGGCCCAGATAGCCGCAGAAGACAGAACTGGGTCACGGGAATTAATCACCACCAGGCAGCCTGCCCTCCACCCACTCTGGGCTCGCCTGGCGGGGTGGGAGGAGGCTCACTGTGACACTTGGCTGTCCTACGGGCTTCTCACACTTAACGAGGCCACACGGAGCTCTTGATCCTCTGCCACCTGCTCCTTCCTGGGCTCTTCCTGTTTGGGGCACATGGCGCCTCCATCCTCTCAGATCTTCGGGCCACCAACCTGAGAGCCCTCCTCAATTCCTCCCCGTCCGTCCGCAAATCCTGTGGGCTCTGCCTCCAAAAGAGTCCGAGCCCAGTCTGACCCCTCCCTGGCCGCCCCCGGCCAGGCCCCCGACTTGGCCACAGGACTGCTGCGGCGACCTCCCCACCGCCGTCCCCACATCCGCCCTCACCCACGGTCCATTCTCCGCTCGGAATGGGCTTTTTAAAACGAGCGTTGATCCTCTGCCACTTCCCTGCGTCCCAGCGCACCTGGATAAAAGCCAGCGCCGCACACGGCCTCCAAGGCCCTGCCCGATCTGCCGTGCCCCCTCTTCCACCTCACCCGCCCCCCGAGTGCACCTGCTTCCACCGCACTGGCCTCCCTGTTGCTCCTCCAGTGCCCTGAACTGATTCCGGCCTCTGGGCCTTTGCACTCGCAGGTCTCTCTGCCGGGAATGCTCCTCACCTAGATCTCTGCACGTCCCTTTCCTTCTCGTCCTTCAGGTTTTAGTTCAAATGTCACCCCGGGGGGGGTGTCTTCCCGGCTACCCCGGGGAAGTAGCCACTTCTCAGGGCTTTCAAAGCACTGGTCATTTCCTTCGGGACTTGATGACTGTCTCACGCACTAGCACTCGGGTTCCCCGAGAAGGCAGGGATGTGTCTGTCTGACGTCCTGAGCATCTCAGCTTCCTGGTACACAGTAGGTGCTCAGTAAATGTTTGCTGGATGAATGAATCTACAAGGCCCTCCCCAGTAGGGAAGCTGAAGAGAACTCTCAGAACTAGAAACACGGACATACGGGAGCATCTTCCAGAAATCTCCTGCAGATCACCGGAGCCACCACACTCGTGGTCCAGGTGCAGAAGCTGAAGTCCAGAGGGGGACGGGACTGGCGCAGCCACACGGCCCTGCCGCAGCAGAACCAAGGCTGGGACTCAGCCTCCCGCCTCTCAGCCGGGCACTTGTTTCCGGTCATGGCCTCATAGAATGTTCCGGAAGCCCCTGAAGTCTGCAGACCCTACCCTGCTTCCGCCACCCCACCTTCCCCTGCCCCATATGGAGATCTCATCCAGGTTTGTTCGTTTCTGGAAAGCCCAGGAAGAAGCAGAAAACCTGCAGCCTTTTCCCTTCCGGCATTTGTTTTCCTTGGCCTAGGAGGGTGGAGAGGCAAGATCACTGGGCCGGGAACTTGTGCCACCTCCAGGGCCACAGCCCCAGGGGTCCTGCCCAGCCTCTGTCCTGAGTCCTGAAGGCCCTGGCTGCCCAGGGCCCTCATTAAACCATGGCAGCCAGATGATCATCCCTCAACTTCCAGAAGATTCTGGATGGGAGTCTGGGCTGTACTCAGGCGGGTCAGGCCAGGATTCATGGCTTAGCATGGTCACGTAGCCTTTGGACAGTTTCTTCCCTGAGCCTCAGTCTCCTCATGTGTAAAATGGAGCAAAACACATTGCTACCACAAGAAAAATCAGCAACCACTGTTTGAGCACCTACTGGGTGCACTTTTCTAAGTGCATTAATTGTAGCTTTCAAGCCTTCTGGACTGGGAACCAAAGTAATAAATACAGTTGCAGAACAAACCAGCGAACACACATATCCCAAAATAAATGCTCTGCCCATAGTACGAGTCTGTATAACGATAACGCACGCTGATGTTTCTGTTCTTGTGTTTGCAATGGTGGTTGCGACCCACTAAATTGATTTATGACCATCAGTTTAAAAAGCACTGTATTAAAGCATTTAAACCTCAGGAGAAGGTTGCCAGGCACAGTGGCTCATGCCTATAATCCTAGCACTCTAGGAGGCCGAGGCGGGAGGATTGTTTGAGCTCAGGAGTTTCAGACCAGCCTGAGCAAGAATGAGACCCTGTCTCTACTAAAAATAGAAAAATTAGCTGGTGTCATTGTGCACACCTTTAGTCCCAGCTACTTGGGAGGCTAAGGCAGGAGGATGGCTTTAGCCCAGGAGTTTGAGGTTGCTGTGAGCTAGGCTGACCCCATGGCACTCTACCCAGGGCGACAAAAAAAAAAGTGAAGAACTATTAATATCCCCATTTTATAGATGAGGAAGCAGCTTTAGAGAGTCACTCGCCCCAGTAAGAGATGGAGCTTAGAAGCCACCGCAGCCCTCAAATCCCAAACGATTAGCTGGGCTGCGGCTTCAAGTGCTGGCCCTGGAGAGCAGGGCCCCTTCCTGCAGTGGGCGATGAAACCTTTCCAGGGTCCTCTCGCAAGTCCCTTCCTTGGCCCCAGGCAACTCCTCTTTTGGTCTCCCTAAGCAAGACGTCAGGTCAGTAAAACAGATCCCAGAGTTTAATTAAAATAATGACCTGTCCAGGAGGAAGGGCGCCAGGGCCTGCCGGAGGGAGGAGGAGGAATTAGTTTTGCTCGGGGAGGAGGTTGGGAAGAGGCAGAGAAGAAGGGAGGGAGAGAGGAGAGTGGGTGGGAGAGGATGTGATAGGAGAGGAGAGAAAGAGAAAAAAGGGAGAGAAGGAAGCAGAAGGAGGGAAAGAAACGATGAGAAAGGGGGAAGGAGGGAGGGAGGGACAGAGAGAGCTAGAGAGTCTGTCTGACTCGTGAAAGGCAACAGTGCTCTCACTCTGACCCTCCTCCCAGGGAACCCCAAGCCTCTTTCTACAAGATCTAATCTCGTCACTCCTCTGCTTTAGAGCCTTCTGTGGCTCCCTGGTGCCTTTAGAATAAATCCAGATTCCTCAGTGAGGCTTGCAGGGGTCTGGGATCTCACTACCGCTAACGCCCTTTCCCACACTCCTCCCTCCCCCCACGCCAATCTGGTCCCAGGGGTCACACATGGGCTGCTCCCTCTCCCGCTCTCCCTGCCCGGGCTAACTCCGGCTCTTCCTTCAAGGTCTGTTTAGACATCACTTGGGGCATAGGACCGAACCCGACCGGCAATACCCCCTCCCCGCGTGGTTCAGAGGGGAGACCGACAGCACAGGATTCAGTGCATGAAAGGACAGACCATTTAAGACAGAGATGGGCAGCAGGCGGAAAAGCAAACAGCTAAGCTTTGCAGGACCCTCTGCGCCAGGGGCCGCTCAGGGTGGTTTACGTGCATTTGCTGTTGAATCTCGCTCCAGCCTGAGAGCTGGGTGCCCTTGTCACCTTCGGCCCGCGAGGGAACGAGCTGAAAGGCAGGTCGCTTGCAGCTTCTCCGGCACAGCCGGGTTCCACTCAGGCAGCCTGGCCCTGGATCTGAGCTGTTAACCACTGTGCTTCCTGTGGCTCCGAACGGCCAGAGGATGCGGCAGGTGGGTAGGTGGGGGGGGGACGAAGCGGGGGGCAACTTGACATCGGGTGGCCTGAGAAGGTGTCCTGTGGGCTGAGACAGAGGGGCTGGCCATGCAGAGATGGAGGAAGGAGCCCAGAGAGCAGCAATGTCCTGGGAACATAAAGACAACAGGGAGGCCAGGGCGGCCAACGCAGTGGGAGATCAGAGCCCAGCCCTGTGACAGGGTGCAGGGCTCTTTCCTCTCTGTGGGTGACCTTGGGGAAAAGTCTAGGGGACCCAGGAGGGGAGGAGCCGCCAGTCTTTGCGACAACCAGAAGTCACGCCCGCCTCTTGGAAGATGATGTCTTTACACTTATCATATACGTGGCTCATTCATTCACTTCCTCCTGCCTCACCATGGCTCACCTGTCCCCCAAAGCTCTCTCTAACCATATCCTGCTCTCCCCTCTCATGTTCCACTGTAGCCACAACGGCCTTCTTGCTGTTCTCCCAGTATAATGAGCTCATTCTACCGCAGGGCCTTTGCATGGCAGTTCCCTCTGCTGGGAGTGCTCTTCCCCCGCTCTGTGTTGCCCCTCCTCACATGGGCCTCGGCTCCCAGGAAGGGGCTGAGGGTGGGCAAAAGGGGGTGCCATTCTGCCCAGACCTCATAATCCCTCAGCATCTTAAACAACAGTTTTCATGATATTGGTATAAGATTATTCACTGCAGCATTGCTTACTCAGTCAAAAAATTTGGAAACAGCCTCAGTGTCCATCGACAGAGGACAAGCTGAATTGACTGGGGGCCATCCACACAGTGGAACACTACGCAGCTGTAAAAAGAGCAGAGGTGGCTCAAAACGTGTAAATAGGGACAGTCCCGAGGTATACTGCTAACAAACAAAGCAAGGTGACGTGGTATGTATAACAAACTCCCGCCTCAACAGAACGAAGAAAAAAGAATACGCACATATATGGGTTTGATTACGTACGGATCTATTATTTCTGGAAGGGACCGTAAGAAATTGGCAGCAGTGGCTGCCTCTGGGGACGAGGACTGGGTGGCTGGGGCACAGGGAGGGAGAGGACGTTGCCCTGCGCGCCCTTTCGAACACTTTGGCTTTCATCTAAGAAAATATATTATCTATTCAGAAAACTGACATTTCGGTATTTTTAGGATTTTGACCTTATCTCTAAATGGGTTATGTACACAAACGGGGACAGAATGACAGCCATAAGGAGAGATGGGGCTCATCAAACAATGCTCCTCCTGCCTCCCTCACGGAATCGCTTCCGCAGAACACGGTGCACTGAAAATATAAATACACAGATAGAGAGGCTGGACCCGGGGTCACCTTGTGGGCCCCACTCTCACATTGCACTGTCATTTTGTGTAGGTGAGTCAACAGTTTGTTCAATTTGAGATTTTAAATGTACCGCAACTTTGAGGACATCTTCATTTTTTGTTTCTTTGTTTTCTTCTTAAATTAATATTCCAGGAGTCTCAAAAAACAGACGTCTTCTAGGCTTCTCTTGGCCTGAGGGGACCCTGCCCGGTTCTCCTTAGGGACGGGGGAGAGACGAGGGAGGCTCCGAGAACAGGGACAGTCAGCCCGAATTCTCAGGAGCAATGGAAGCCCACAGTCCCACATTTAGCGGCTCCCAGGGGCTGGGGACAAGTTCACCAGGGCACAGAGCAGGGCCAGGCTTTCCCCGGGGAATGTGGCCCCTGCTGGCTGTGGCAAGAGAGAATTCCTCGCCTGCGAGGCTGGTCTTGCTACGGACTGGGGGCAGCGTTTGTGGTTTTGTGAGTTGTCTCTTCTGGAAACAGCCCCTCACGGTGCCGAGCTGGGCGCTCCACCCATTTCTGAACGACCGAAGAGCCGAGGCTTTTTAGCCATTATGTCAGAGTGAGGGATGTTGACTTAGCCATGGCCGCGGCCTGACCTGAATCAAGGTCAAAGTTTCCCAAGAGCCCACGTGACAGTGGAAATGACAAAATGACACTATTAATAACGTGTGCATACTTAACCCATTCATGAGCATCACCCTCCGCTGTCTACAAACCGCATGCCAGCCTGTGTCTCACTCACATACAGCAAAGGTCTCCAATCCAGAGCCCTCTCTGAGATGCCACCTGGCCAAGCCAGCCCGGGTGGGCCTGGTTGGTGCCTTGGTGCCCAGGGCACGGATGGGAGGGGCCCCTTGTCACCAGGTGTGCAGAGTGCTGGGCAGAGGCCAGATGACTCTAGCCTCGACGGTCCTGCCAAGCCTGGTGACGGGGGAGGCACCGGGAGCCAGAGCGGCAGGGAGTCTCACAATATCGAACGCGAGAGCTGCCAGATCTGCCTTCAAGAGCTATCTGGAACCTGCCCACCTCTCACCACCCCCACGGATGGTGCCCCGGTGCCCGGAGCCCGGCCACCATCCTCTTCTGCCCCGGTGGTCTCAGTTGCCTCCTCACTGGCTTCTGTCCTGGCCCCTACACTGCAGTGCAGTCCATTCCCCACATTCATCCAGAGCGTTCCAGGACCTGAGCCAGATCAGGGCGCTCTTCTTTGCTCAGAGCAGCCCCACGTCTCCCAGGGCACTCAGGACAAAAGCCACAGTCTGTACAGCAGCCCACAAGGCCCTGCAGGGCTGGCCCCTCCTTCGCTCGCTGGCCTTTCGTCCGTCCACTCCTGCCTGTGCCCAGTCCCCTCCAGCCACGCCGGCCTGGCTGCTACACCAGGCGTGCCCCAGCCCCGGGGCCCTTGCACTTGTTGTGCACCTCTGCCCAGAACACCCGCCCCAAATATAACCTGTCTCCTGCCCTTGTTCCTTTCAGGCCTCTGCTTGAATGTCACATTCCCTGACGGCTCTATTTCAAATGACACCTGACCCCCATCAACACCGCTGCCCTTACTCCTGATGTTTTACATCTATGGGTCGATATGATATATTTAATTGTGTCTTACTATTTCTCTGTTGTTCTTCTCTTCTTTCTAGAATGCAAGCTGCACGAGCTGTGAGTCTCTTTTCTTGCTTCCTGTACCCTCAGCACTAGCAAGGGGCCGGCACATAGCAGACACAAATAAAAAGATTTGTTGGAGGAACAAACAAGTGAATTCCAGGTCTCCAGACTCCTCAGGACTCTGCCTGGGCCGCGGGCTCTGAAACGCATCCTGGGTCTTTCTCTGCAAGCAAAGCGACCAGCGTCCTGTGGGCTGGCGGCCTACATGCTGGCCACACGCCAGGCGAGAGCAGCAGTGATACCCACTGGTCAGCGTATCTTTGTGGTTAGAAGCAAAGTGCTCTCTGTTTCCTCAAAGCAGTCAACAAACACAATGAGAACTTTTGGGGCTCAAAGGAAACTCTGAGCTCCAAACTTTCCTTCCAGAAAAGGAAACTGAGGCTCAGAGAGGTGAAGTGCCTTGCCTAACGTCCTGCACCTCTGAGAGGAGGAGTCAGCCTCAAATTGTGGTCTTCTCACCCTGAATCCAAGAAAAGATGCTCAGAGGACACGGGCCAGGGCGATTCTCTGCTAGGACAGCCACGCAGACCAGCACAGGCTTGTGGCCGGGCCCGAAAGAAACAAGGGTTCTAGGTCATCCAATGACAAAGCCGACCAGTGGCGCAGCACCGTGAGCTCGGGCTGAGGTCACACTCCCTGTCAGTGTGCTCCTGGGAGGCGTCCAGAGAGCTCGGGCCCTTTGCTCCTAAAAGCTTCGGTGAGAGGCGAGGGAAAACGTGTTTAGAAACGTCTCTGGACTCCGTTAAAGCAGGTGCTCTAGAGGCCCAGGCAGCCGCGTGTACGATGTCCTGCTGACCCAGTTGTGGGTCCCCCAGTTCTGAGAAGACACCTGACCAAGGCTGGGCAAGAAGGCCTGGATGTCCAAGTACACAGCCCCTCTGGTGGAGCAGGGGCACCGGCCTGAGGACAGAGAAGAGAGGAGCTAGGGACCTGCTTCACACTTGGCCCGCTAGGCAAAATGAAATCTGGCCCAAACCAACCTTGGCCAACGTGAAGTTCTAACAAATACCTTGTTCCAGGACAAGGCTGTTACGGTTTAATAGTCCTGTGGAACATCTTCCTCCCTCTGGCCTCCTGACAAGCCATGAAATCGCCAGCCACGTGAGTCTCAAAACACAGCCCCCCAGTCTCTGACACTCCTCCATCAAGAGGTGAGGTTTATCCACCCTCCCCTTAAATTTGGGCTCTTGCAGAGGGAGCCCAAGTTTGGTAGAATATGGCAGAAATGACATGGTGCCAGTTTTGGGACCCAGACCTTGAGAAACTGGCATCTTTTACTTTGTGTTTCTCGTGTGATCACTCCTGGAACCCAGACACCGCCATGAGGAAACTCAAGCCACCCAGTGGAGAGGAACCGACAGACAGCGTCAACGCTGCAGCCAGGCCGGGGAGCCCCAGTTGAGCCCCCCAGCCAACGCCATGTGCAGAGCAGAAGCGGGTGAGCCCTGCCCATCCTTGCCTGCACTGCAGATTCATGAGCAGACAAAAGGTTGACTTTGTTTTGAACCACTAGGTTTGGGGGGGAGGTGGTTTGTTACACAGCAGTGGATTCACAGAGCATCTCAACTTGGAAGTAATTTCCTGAGCCCTGCAGGGACCCAAAATCCAGATGTAGAACTTTAATAATGACAGAGAGGCCTGGGGGTCATTTTAAGGAAGGCCAATAAATCAGGTCAGAAGACCTCATCCGCTGGCTGCCCCGTGCTCCCAGCCTTTCCGACTGGAACAGCTGAGAACAGGCTCGGACTCTTCCCTACTCGAGACAGAGTCCTCTATTAATCAGATACGCCCCCAGACCCTCCATGGTGGGGGCGAAGTTGGCAAAGATGGAGAACAGATGTTTTCCCTTAATTTGGGATCTTACATATTTTTCATGGAACATGGAACTACCTGGTAGCTATCGTCCTATTTGGAATATCAAAGGACCTAAGGCCGTGCTATAGGAAAGCACCAGAAACCACTCCTTCTGTTCTCTGCTCTTTCATGCATTGTGTGGGGCTGCCATGGAGATGGGCTGGGAAGAGACGGGGAAGGCCGGCCTGTAAAATCTCCGAGAATGCCTCCTTTTGTCGGAATAGGCCATGAACTGGCTTTGTCCTGTGATTTTAAGTCTCCAAAACTCTGCCTGCCAAACCGTCCCTCTCTAAGTTAGCTAGAAGTCCCCAAAGAGCCACGATGGCAGGGCAAGCCCACGGCGCACCGGCAGAGTGGTCTGAGCAGTCACAGACAAGGTGGCCTGCACGTGACGGCGCACGGCTCCAGCATCGGTGTCATCCCAGAAGTCCTTTCCAGAGCCCAGTGGTGGTGACTGGCTAAAACTGTGGTATGTCCGCGCCAGGGAACAGCACTCAGCCACAAAATGGAGTCAACTGTTGACACGTGCTACACCATGGAGGAACCTTGAAAACATTACACTGAGTGAAAGAAGCTAGACACAAAAGGCCACATGTTATATGATTCCATGTATGTGAAATGTCCGGAAGAGCAAATCTATAGACAGAAAGCAGCCTGGTGGTTTCCTGGGCCTGGGGGAGGGGAGAATGGGGAGTGAATGAAAACTGGCATGAGGTTGCTTCTAGGGGCCGGGTGTGGTGGCTCATGCCTATAATCCCAGCACTTTGGGAGGCCGAGGCAGGAGGATCGCTTGAGGCCAGGAGTTTGAGACCAGCCTGGACAATATAGCAAAACCCCACCTCTAAAAAAAATTAAGAAAACAAGCTGTGTGTGGTGGTGCAGGCCTGTAGTCCCAGCTTCCTGGGAGGCTGAGGCAAGAGGATCACTTGACCTCAGGAGTTCCAGGCTGCAGTGAGGTATGATCGCACCACTGCATTCCAGCCTGGGTGACAGAGCGAGATCCTGTCTCTAAAAAAAAAAAAAACAAAAACAAACAAACAAACAAAAAAACCAAGGGAAGTAAGAGAGAAAAGACAAGGGCTGGAGACGCTGGGGTTGTTAAGTGTGGTGGGGCCTAGGGAGTAAATGAGCATGTACTGGACAGAAAGAATAGAATCTGTGCTTTTCTTAGTCACCTAACTGGGGACATCCCAGAGCCGGAGGCCCACAGTTGAAAGGAGATATAAAAGCTGAGAGTAATAATGACAAGTGCTAACACTGCTGAAGTACTTACTCTATGCCAGGCAGCAGGCAAAGCATTTTACAGGCATGGACCCATCTGCTCCTTCCAGGAGCCCTTTGAAGTGGCGTTGGGAGACAATTCTCCACGCTCTCAAGGTCTGCACGTCTTCTGAGCAAAAGACAACAAGAGCTTTGTTCCGAACTACCTTCTCAAGGATGTCTGCATAGCAAACAGCCTTGGAAGACAGAGATAGTCTCTCCCTCTGGAGCAGAGGGCAGAGGATAGAGTTGTTTTCAACCGGTATAATAATGTCTCTAGCTGGGGCAAAGGCTGGGCAGGTTCGCCAGTAGCACCCTCATAAGACTGCAGGTTTCTTAAGCTCTGAGACCCTCCACTGTGACACGAACTCTTTGTGTGTGCAGGATTCACTTGGCTTGCTTTACATCGCTCTCACAGACCTTGGTGGGCAAGGAGAACGGATGAAAGCCTGAAGTTCATGCTGCCTGCTGTGCTGTGAGTAACAAAGTCCTTTGTCTCTGACCCAGGGGTCTTGCGTCTTCTGCTGGCAGGTATGAAACTGTGGCCGGCTAACTCGTTAGACCGCAAGCAAGGCAAAAGCTCAGACCCTTCCCAGTTCTTCGGTTGGCACTCACATCACCCCCATTTTATAGATGAGGCCTCCAAGGCCCAGGGAATTGAAGCTTCTTGTTCACGATCACATAGCTAGCAAGTGGCAAAGCTAGAATTGATACCCAGGCAGATCGGGAAAGGCAGAAGATACGAGTAGGGAATCGGAGAAGGAAACAGCTGGAAGTGATGGGAGCTGAATGCCCCAACGGTACACGGAAGGTCGTGCCTTGCAGCCTCCCAAACCCACACACCCCCAGATGCTGCCTGTACCTACATCCGGCTGCTGGGGCTGAGCAGCCAATTTGGGACGACCGCGATATATTTAACAGTGAGTCACGCTCTTCCCCAGCAATCAGCAGTGGCAGGCTTGGGAGGATGCAGGGAGCATCTCTGGGAATCCATGCCCGAGGGTCGCCATGGCAACACCACCCGAGTTGCCTGCCAGCAGCTGGGATGCCGGTGCCTGAACCAAGGCACAGAACGGTCTCACAGACCGAGTGCGGCCGAGGACACGGCGTCACCCGTGGGTTCACCAGGGCTTGAAGGGAGGGTCGTGAGGACTCCGTGATAAGGAAGTCTCATGGGCTCACCATCCAGGCCATGGTCCTCTGTGGAGGCCTGGGGCCCTGGCTTGAGGGGACGAGCACACATGACGTGGCGGGTATTTTGGTGAGTACCATCTCTTTCTGCCTCTGTTCCTTTCGCCCACACTCACAGAGAACCCGCTCCATCTCAGGCTTCTAACTAAGTGCCATTACAGCATCTAAAGACTGAAAGCAACTAGGGAATGTTAACCACAGAGCATCTTCTAGAATAATCCTGAAGACTTCAGAACCTAGGACGAATCAGCCACACCCACACATGAACACCAAATATGAACATCCAGTGAAAGCAGTTTGGAATCCATTCATTCATTCATAAATTCATTCATCAATTTGTCCTCTCAGTTGTTCATTCTGAATTAAAATCAGGATCTTACAGGCCCTGTGTAGAACAGGACTCGGTTAACTCTATCTTTATCTCCTACTGCCCCCTCTCTTACTCCACTCTAGCCCACTAGCCTTGTCGCTGTCCCTCAAACATACAGATGCTTTCCTGCCTCAGGGCCTTTGCACTTGCTCTTCTATCTGCTGGAAATCTCTTCCTCCAGATAGCCATGGCCTGACTCACTCCCTTTAGGTCTCTGCTCAAATGTCACCTTTTCAGAGAGACACTATCAAGACCACCCTAGGCCAGGCACAGTGGCTCACATCTCTAATCCCAGAACATCAGGAAGCCAAGGCCAGGAGTTTGAGACCACTCTGGGTAACATAGTGAGACCTTGTCTCTACAAAACATACAAAAATGACTGGGGCATAGTGGTGAGCACTAGGTAGTCTCCCAGCCACTTGGGAGGCTGAGGCAGGAGGATCGCTTGAGCCCAGGAGTTGGAAGTTGCAGTGAGCTATGATGATGCCACGGCACTCTGGCCTGGGCAACAGAATGAGACCCTGTCTCAAAAAACAAAAAACAAAAGCAAACAAAAAAAGAAAGACCACCCAGGCAAAAGCATCCAATTCATCCTCAGGGATAAGGCCAAATATACATATTACATATGATCTATACCTTGACTTAGTTTCCCCCACCTGCAGCAAGGAGAGACAAGTTGAAAATTAGAGGCTTGTAAATTCAATCTAGCCCACACGTATGTTTTGTTTGGTTTAAATAGTGTCTCCAAAAAATGAATTAGTTGCTAACATTTATACATTTGGGAGATTCATTTTAAAATCCTAATTTTTGATTTATCTTGAGAAATTAGAAGAGCAAGCCACCCACGCCTGCCTGTGTACCTGCGACCGGCTGGGCGTGAGCACCCCAGCCTGCCGGGGCCGCGCGGGGCCCTCTTCGTTCATTCACGGGGCCAGGTTCTGCCTAGGGGCGTCTTTGCGCTCGCAGCCCAGCTCTGTCGTCTGGGGTCTCTAGGGATGTGCAGTGTGGGAGGGAGCTGTGGGGCACAGAGGACAGGAGGCAGGCAGATGCGGTTACTATCCTTGCTCATCTCGCCGAGCGCGGCTTCGGTTTCCTGTGTGTGATATGCCATCTCAGGGCTTCCATGTGCAAATCGAACACAACAATGTATCTGGTAGAGTGCTTGACACAGAGCCTGGAATATAGGACACCATCAGCAGGAACTGAGAAAGAAACGCTTTCTCTGGTCTTTAATGACGGCCCATCTCTTGGCCTGATCCACCAGGTCTCTTCTCTCCGAGACGGGGAGACAAGCGAGGGTTGTTTGCTGCAGGTCGTTCTGCGTCAAAGCAGGAAAGACCTTGGACGAGCCTTCGAGTCCAATCTTTCCCATCCCCCTTAGGTGAATAAACGAAGACCAGACGATGAGACTTGCCCACGAGGGTTTCTAACCACTCTTTCCCCGGATGTTTGTATCCCGGTGAAATCTGCTTAAACTTGGGATCGGCGGAGTGCAGACCAGAGCCATAGGGAGTGCTGTGGACGCCTGCTGTTTCCGAGTGCCCAGCATCCTCTCACCCTGTATCGGTAACAGCTCCCTAATTTCCCCCCAGAAACTGTCCCTCCTCTGATCCCCAGGAAATGGCTCCAGGTGTGGGCATGTGGCCTGGACCTGGCTGATGGGACCCTTCCATTCGTGGCCACAGTGGCTGGTTCAGGGGTGGTCACCGGGCACAGTCCAGGCCGGAGCATGTCAACTGCAGGGCTCTTGGGAACTACCGGTACCCACTGCAGCGGCTGTGCTCGTTGGACACCAGCCGGGCTGCAGAGAGGCGTCTTTGCTGCCACTTGGGGGAGCCGCCTGAGAGTGAAGCCAACACAAAGGGAAAGAGGTCCAGGTGACGGAGGAAGATGGAAAACTTACAACGTAATTTGAGCACCTGGATCTAGCTGAGCCTGAAGCCATGCAGACTGGACTTTTCAGCTACCTGAGCCCGTCTGCAATGGGTGAGGGGGACCCACTAGGGGCTGGGAGGAAGGAAAGGGATATGACCAGAGTTGGTGTGGGGCAGCAGCAGTGAGCATCCTCTGGGATCTTGAGTCTGGGTTCTCTCGGGGTCAAACTCCAGCCTGGAGGGCACCGAGTGGTGAGAGGGGTGGTGTCTTCCTCCTCTGACTGTCTTATAAGAACAGTGTTTCCAACACAGACGTTCTGGGTCCCCTGCTGCGGATCACTCAGCTATCCTCCCAGGGAGAAAACAAAAAGCAGTGTTTTTCCGTGTCTATTTTAGGCTGCTGCCTACATCTTTGTTCTTCATGAGGAACGCACACTCCTGGGGGCCCCTTTCTCAGCTGCGGCCCGGCAGCCAGGTCCGGACCACCAGGCTGGGTTCGTGGTGGGAAAGAACCAGCAGATGTCATGGAATCATGCCAGCGCGGCCAGGAGCTGCGTAGGGGGATGTTACCATGAGGTTCCAGGAGACCGCAGGTGAGGGGAAAGGTAGTTCGTCCCAGCCCAGGCGGACCGTCTTCCCTGTCTGTCCTCTTTGACTGCTCTGAGCAGCTGGGAGAGCCCACCCTCGTCACCCCCGAGGATGTGCCGGGATTTGGAAGGCTGCACTGTGTGGGACGCGGGTGCCATTTTAGTGATGGGCTGAGAGGAGAAGCAGGAATTCGACTACATGGAGGGATCCAGCCCACCCATTTTACAGGTGGTAAAACAGGCCTGAAGAGGAAGTGTGGTCCTCTGGGTGCAGTTGGCCATGATCTACGACCAAAAAGACCAGAATGTAACATCTCAGAGGGCATGCACTTTGTCAGCCTTGGTCCCCATTGCGTCCCATCACGGAATATAGCACGCCCTTGATAAATCTATGTCGGGTGAATGAATAACATCTCCACTGCTGTTTTCAGCTTTCACAAAGAATTCCCACACACGTTCCCTCATTTTGACAGTCATGATCATCTTTCTAGCCAGGAATCACCTTTGTCTTCATTTTGCTGGTGAGGAAATGGAGGTTCAGAGAGGTTTAATTGCCTACCTAAGATCACACAGCGTAGGCAGCAGCAGGACTTGAATCCAAGTCAACCTGATGCAGGCTGGGGCATCCCTTAGACTCTTCAGGTGAGGAAGAGACTTTGGGAACGTCCAGCTGTGAGGTAAAAGCCTTGGTGGGCAAGGACAACTCTGGCCTTCGTTATACTACAAAATTAGGGGTAGGGGAGAGACAGAGAGAGCAGGTCCTCACGATGCTGACCACGGTTACCACACGACCTAGCAGTTCCACTTCTCAGTACACCCAAGAGAGCCGAAAGCCTACGTCCACACAAACACTTGCACGCAGGTGTTCGTGGCAGCATTATTCATAATGGCCAAAAGTGGAATCAACCCAAATATCCAACAACTGATTAAAGAGAAATGCAGTGCAGCCACACGATGAAATATTAGTCATCCATAAAAGAGGAACAAAGTACTGATATATGCCACGCCAGCGGTCCCCAGCCTTTTTGGCATCAGGGACCATTTTCATGGAAGACAATTTTTCCACGGACCGGGGGGCGGGGGGGGAATGGTTTTTGGATGATTCAAGCTCATCACGTTCATTGTGCACTTTATTTCTATTCTAGTTACATTGTAATGTATAATGAAACAATCACACAACTCAGCGCAGGTTGGGGACCCTGTGCTACCACATGGATGAACCTTGGGAACATTAGGCTAAGTGAGAGAAGTCAGTCACAGAGGCCACATGCTATATGATTCCATTTGTGAGAAATGTGCAGAATACATAAATCTTCAGAGACAGAAAGCAGATTACAGGTTGCCCGGGGCTGAGGGGGGAGGGCGATGGGGGTGACTGTTAACGGGTACAGGGTTTCTTTTTGAGGGGATGGAAGTGTTCTAAAATTAGATTGTGATAATGGCTGCGTAACTCTGTGAACATACTAAAAACTATTGATTATATATTTTAAATGGGTGAATTTTACGGCATGTGAATTACAGCCCAATCAAACCATTTTTTGATAGATCAAGAGAAGCATTTCCCTGGCAAGGAAGTTTTAGAAGGGAAAACACAACTGAGGAAGGGTCCCCAGTAGGGACAGCCCCATACTGTCTTCCTGGATGTCTCAGGAAGGATTTCAAGAAATATTTCGACTCCTAGCCCTGAGGATTTGCTCGAGGGCTTGTTCCTACAGAGTTGAGAATCTGCGAGATACCTCCTCCAGGCAGCTCTCCCAGATATCCCAGCTAGAGATAAGAAAAAGAACCCATTGTGATAACTGGGTACCGCTTGGTGCTTTGGTGCTCTGCTGGTGATATTGCATGGAAGCCACGCAACACCCTTGCTGAATGTGAGGTAGCATCACCACCCCCATTAGCCAGGTGACGAAATGGAGGCTCAGAGAGGTGAAATGACTTGCCCAAGGTCACACAGCTCTTGGCTCTCTCGGTTACATCATAGTACACGGGACACACCCATACTCAGGTCTGGGGCCATTTCTGAGGGAACCCTGACAAGTTCCTTGCCCTCTGTGGGCCTTGGTTTCCCCATCTGTACCATGAAATCCCAGCTTAGCCCTTCCCTGTCCCGGCGGGGACTTAAGCCAGAGCATCCCCACCTGCCTCTGGTCTAATGATGCTTCGCGTTTCCCCGGGTTTCCTGTGAACAAGGCCAAGCAGCTTCTCTCAAGGCCCCACCCACCCAGGGATGCTGGTCCACATCTGTGCTGTTTTTCTCGACTCCATCCTTCCCGTGCCTGGCACACTGCTCCACTTCCCAAACAGCGCTGGCGCTGCCTGCCGTGGGGTTCCAGGCAGATGACGTGATTTCACAGGCTTTCCTCCTCAGCATTAAACAAGGTGCCCTTTGGTGGCCTTCCCCTCTCTTCCAGAGCTGTAGGTCCAGCTTTGGCATTTGCAGGCCTGCGGGGAATTTTCCACCTAAGTATAGGTGCAGAGCCACAGACACACGTTTCTATATCCATCCATCATCACCCGTTCAAGCATAAATTCATTCTCTTGTCTGTCCACCCATTCATTCATTCCCGCGTTAGCTTCATTCATTCAGTAATTCAACAAATATATATTGATAGCCTACTACGTGCCAGGCACTGTGTTAGCCACTGGATACAGTGGAAGAAAAGATGAAACAAGGTCCTTGTCATCACAGAGCTCAGTCTAGTGGAGGAAGACAGGCCTTAGTAGACTCACAAAATATGAGCTTAAATTGGGATGAATGCCACCAAAGAAAAGTCCAGAAGAATAAGGGGGACCTAACTGCCATTGTCAGGGTAGTGGAGGGCACCCTGAGGAAGCTGACATTTAGGATAAGGTCTGAAGTATGATTTCTGATTATCAGTTAGGAGTGCTCCTGGTTAAGAAGTAGAAAATGCTGACCAAAAGAGGCTCAAACAATCAGGGCATTTATGATCCCACATAACAAAAAGGCCTGAAATAAGATTACCCCACCATTGAGAGACTCAGCAACTCAACTCAAGGATCCAGACTCTCTACCATCTGCTTTACCATCCTCAGAGGGTCAGCTTCATTCCCAGACTGTCTCACCTCATGGTCCCAAGGTAGCTGCCACTGCACTAGCCATCAGGTGAAGATACGACCACATTCATGCCCAGATCGTCACTGGCGAAAGGAATCACTGGTTCGATTGTCTCAGACAAGTGGTTCACAACTGGGGGTGATTTTGCCCTCCAGAGGCATTTTTAGTTGTCATAATTGTATGTGGGGGGGTGGGGAGGGTGTGTGGCGTCTAGTGGTAGAGGCCAGGGACGCTGTGCACATCCTATGATGCACAGGACAGCTCCCTCCCAACAGGAAATTTTTCAGATGTCACAGTGCCAAGGTCGAGGAACCCTGCTTTAGACCAATCAGAACCAAAGCCTCAGTCCTGGCAGCCCCCGGTGGAAGGGGATGGGGGAATTGCTCGGGGCAGGGTTCCCGGATGATGTAATAGCTCAGCTAAGTCTTAGAAGATGGGCACTGGCTACACCAGTGATGGGTCGGGCCAGCCGCTTGGCCATGTGGATGAGCAGAAATGCAGACGACCCCTCTGTCTTCCCTGCCTCCGCCAGTGGCTGGGAGTCCCACACCGGCAGGGCCCCGCCCGTCCCTTCACTTCTTTATCCCCATTCCCGTTCCACGCCTGCCACCCAAGCGGCTCAACACTTTGTTGTTAAAGAATAAGTGACCGGGATGGGGACAGAAACCCACTCTGGGCGGCGAAACCCCAATTCTGAAAATTCCCGGGAGTCCTCCGGAGCGTGTGTTGGGAACGATGATTCTGGAGTAAGCTCAGGAAAGAGCCCCGAAAAGGCTGGGTTCAGGCTCTCATTGTGCAGACGGGGAGACTAAGGCACAGAGGAAGGGAGGGCAGAGTCCAAGGTCCCTCGGAGAGCTGCGGGCCGGGATCCACGCGTCCCTTTCTAACCCTGATCAAAGTCAACCGGTACATCCTGGATGACCGTTTGGAGACGCAGGATCCAGCCGAGCACGGCTTCCAGTTCCTGAATTCAAGTCTATTTTGGGAACTCGGCCACTTCCGCCGCCCACGCCCTTACGAAACCATCTTCCTGGATTCAGTTGCCTCGGGACCCTGACAGAACGCCGAGCGGGGCCGCCTTCCGTGGGCGCGTGCCCTGCTCCGACTGCAAAATGGCCACCAAACCGGGCGACCCACATGGCCGGCCCATGGACGTGTTTTGTTTGGCCCTCATAGTCCTTTAAAAAGAGTATTATTTATATTCTTGGCTCAAAATAAAAATAATTGGGACCGTGTGCCTATAATCCAAACTTCCCGCTTCTGTTGGATAATCAGAGGGTTTGCCAGCACTGTGCCCATTTTTCTGCAGGGCAGCCCTTTGCTGGAACGGGGCAGCAGCGGCCCCTTGCATCGGGATAAAGTTTCATTTCATCCCAACGCCCGCCTGGCCACATCACTCACGCGCAGGCCCGCCTGGCCCCAGGGGCAGCCCAGCCCGGGCTGAGGGGCACTGGCACGGGCGTGAGCAGGCGAGGCCCCCTGGGGACCACAGGCAGGACACTCTCCCCGCCTCTCCCCCTCTCGGAAGGAAGCCCTTTGGTTACCATGGCAACACGCTGCGTTTGTAACACATCTTCCACCTGAAAGGGAGAGAGAGAGGACAAGTACATCTCTCTTCTCAGCCCAGGCAACATCAGCTCCTGGCACCCCAAACCTAAGAGCGAGAAGGCGGAGTGTGATCCGTCTTCTCCAATCTGGCCCCGAATGCAGACGCCTCAAACACCCCCATTTATTCAACCAACCCAGAGATGGGGCGTTGGGAGGGGCTGATTGAGATTCCATCTTATATAAAAAGACCAGAACATTTGTGATTAGAGACGGAGGAAGCCGTGGGTGTCTGAGACGGGGCTTTGTTTCTGGACCAATGTACACAGTCCCCGGTACCTCCCTTCCCTCCCCATCTTTGGGGCAGAAGCACAGACCCTCCTGGCAGCTCTCCGCAGCCGCAGTGCCCTCGGCCGGGACCCCGGCCCTTTCCTGATACCCTGGAGCCCCCAGTGCGTCAGGCATGTTTCTAGGCCGCCACAGACGCGGGAGGAAGTAAGAGAATGAAATAAGAGAATCAGCCAGAGAGAAGGAAAGGCCCCTGCAGTATCTCCCTTTGAAACCGCGAGCAAAGCAGCAGAAATCAGAAGGCTCATTGAGAAAAGACGCAGAGAGGAGTGCCAATTAGCACCCAGGTCCCCTCCTGGGAGTGTCAATCCATAAATATTAATGACCGTAATCATCTGGTATTAGTTATAATGCCTTGTAAATTAAGGTCATTTTCCTTGGAGTAAATAGCCGTGTTAATGGCAGCAAAAGGTAACAGCGTCGCTGGCGGCATGCCAGGTGATGGCTGTCAGGATGACGGTATAAATCAGGAAGGACAGGTCCAATCTGTCAAGGGCAGCAGTGGCGTTCGGGCAGGTGGCCACAGCCCCTGCCCACAGGGCTCTCGGGCAGATCTAATCTCACAGGGACCAGCTTCGGACAGGTGAAGTCCGGGGCAGGTGCAGCTCCCAGGGTCTCTAGGTGCAGGCAGGAGCGGAGGGGGTCCCGGGGAGCTGGCACCGAGCGTTCAAACACTTGGGTTAAGAGCTGCTGCCCGTCGCATTTCATCCTGACCTTGCGGCCTTGGAGGTGCACTCAGTCAGCCCTCCTCCTCTTCCTCTCCCGCCCCTCCTCCCTCTCCTCCCGCCAGGGCCGACTTCTCCTTGCGCGTAACAGACAGAGCCTGGGGCTCACAATATTTCCAGGGTTCCCTCACCAGCGTTTTAATTTTCTTTATAATTAGAAGAAAAAAAAGAACTTGCAGGCTGAAGATGTTTTACTGCTGTATGTGATATTAATATATCCATCTTTATACCAATGCGGCCGTAAAACAGAATGCTTAGTGTTTTTTATGGAGAAAGGCAAAGTGCCCAGGGCCCACGAAGTTCGTCAGGTGGCCCTGCGGCTGCTCTCGCGCACCCCCAACCCCCAATAACCGCAGGCCTTAGCCGTCAGCACCGCCCTGCGCAGCCTCAGCTTCATCCTTCGCGGCACTGGCTAAGGACGACGACGCCTCCCCAAGCGGGATTAGGTGAAACAACATCAGGGAGAGCTTTTGCCACAAAGTGGCATTCCGTCAGTTACTTCCCTTCCTTTCTAGGAGGTTCTGGGATCCCGGGAGTCGGAGGGGGATTTATTTGAAAATCTCGGGGGACAGAGTAATGCCCCGGTAATGCCCCCTGCGCTCTCCGTGCTAAATGCACCGCCAGGCCCCTCTCTCCCTACTTCCTGGGCTCTCTGCTTCCTCGAAAGGGTAAATGCTTTTCTTGACCCTCTGAGAACACTCACAAGGCACTCGATTAAACGAGATAGATCAAATAATGCCTCTAAATTACAACAGAAAGAAAGCAGCCATTACGACCGGCTCCAGCAAGGGGGGGCAGCTGGGGGCCTCTTTGTTCCTCGTCCGGGGGGACCAGACACATCATTTGCAGATGACAGTGCAAAATGGAAATGTGGGCGCTTTGTTCAAAAATGATCATGAATTTCAAGACAGTGACAGCAGAGCCTCGAAGAGCGCAGGGCCTTTCTGAGCGTGGGGTCCGGTGCTCCTGCACCTGCCACGCACCACGACAGCGCCTGCCGTCTGCGCACGCCTGGGAGGTGGGCACGGTGGCGGCTGGGGAAGGGGAGAGCAGCCAGCAATGACGCTCACTCTGCTTCTGCCCAGCACGGTGCCTGGCACATCGCAGGTACCCAACAAGTATTTGTCCACTCACTCGTTCCCCTGGTGCTGGGCCTACAATGGCAGATGACGCCTGTCCCTACCGGGGCGGAGCTGGACAAGTGGGCCAGGCTTGGCACCTGGAGGGTGAGACCGAGGGGCTGGGCCATGGACCTTCTCTCTCTTCCCCCCTTCAACTTCCCCAAGAAAGAGTGGTCCCTGCTTCCAAGTCAGGCTGCCCATAAGCACTACACCCCTGCCAATCTCAAAAACTGTAGGCCCGGGCCGGGCGAGGTGGCTCATGTCTGTAATCCTATCACTCTGGGAGGCCGAGGCGGGCGGATCGTTTGAGCTCAGGAGTTCAAAACCAGCCTGAGCATGAGTGAGACCCCGTCTCTACTAAAAATAGAAAGAAATTAATTGGACAACTAAAAAAAATATATAGAAAAAATTAGCCGGGCACGGTGGTGCATGCCTGTAGTCCCAGCTACTCGGGAGGCTGAGGCAGGAGGATCGCTTGAGCCCGGGAGTTGGAGGTTGCTGTGAGCTTGACTGATGCCACGGCACTCTAGCCTGGGCAACACAGTGAGACTCTGTCTCAAAAAAAAAAAAAAAAACTGTAGGCCAGGAGTAAAAATAAAATAAAATTATTATACGCAAAATAATAAAACCCAAAATTTATTAAGCCCTCACTAGGTGCTATTCTAAGCACTTTATCTTAGTCCATTTTAATTCTCACAACA
>CAUYSK010012586.1:0-79360 GCA_963575035.1 Avahi laniger
GCTAATTTTTTCTATATATTTTTAGCTGTCCAATTAATTTCTTTCTATTTTTAGTAGAGACGGGGTCTCGCTCTTGCTCAGGCTGGTTTCGAACTCCTGAGCTCAAACAATCCGCCCGCCTCGGCCTCCCAGAGTGCTAGGATTGCAGGCGTGAGCCACCGCGCCCGGCCACACAAACGGTTTGGACTTCTAAAATCTCCCTCTAATGGGGACCTGAGAACTTTAGACATTCCCTTGAGAAAAGAAGAGGAATCTGAAATAGGTGTTGGAGGTGGCGTTGGCAGATGCCACCAGTAGAGGAAGAATAGGGTCATCGGGGGCATGGCTTTGTGTGCTCTTGTTCTTCCTTCTTGTGTCGTGTGGCCAGTTGAATGATTAAGTCAGGAGCAGGGAAAGAACTGTTTGAGAGAGGAAGGGATTCTAAGCGGCCCTTGGGTAGAGGGAATTTCCTTTTACCTGCCAGCTACTCAAAGGGACCTCTTAGAAATAGACAGTTTTTGTCCTGTGAAGAGATCCTTTTTATTATTCAGGCCAGAGCACTGATGTATTTCCAGGCGGGTGGTAGCAAGGTGTTCCGCCTGCCCTCCCAGGATGGACTTTTAGTGAGCATCGAGGCTTGCACATCTTGGAGCCTGTTTCATTTTGCCGCCTCCAGCACCCACCCCCCTTGTCTGAGATTAGTTTTGTATTTGAAGTCATTTTTCTTTAGCCCAGTGAGGTTTCACTTTGCACCAAAAAGTTAACTTTGAAGTCAAGAGCAGTTTGTTCACAAAGTTACGTTAGATGGGAAAGTTCGAATAGGAGTGGGCTGAGTGAGGAAAAGAAGACTTGGATAGAGGAGATGGGACTATTTTTTTTCCCCCAAATTCTCTAGAAACTTTTAGGGAATTCATGGAGAAAGAAGGATGCCTTTACGTGAACCTATTTCAAGACTCCGCATATAATAGAAAAGTCAAAATTTGACTGTTTTGACTAGTTGTAAAGACCTCGTTTAGTAGATTCCTTGAGTTTTAATGAGTAGACTGGCCCTGTCAGGAAAAGAGCTGTTTTATGTTAGAACCTAAAACCACGAAGAAATACCACATTGTTATGAGAGCATGCTCCTCTTTGTGGAGCATCCAGCACCTTCCTGGAGAGCTCACTGGAGGTAGTGAAACGTTGTATCTTCAGCCTTGAGCCTTGTACTGTTCATGACTTGGGAAACAGAAAAATAAGTCTAGACTAGAGTGCCTAAACTACCATTATCATAAGACTTTTTGAGCTGGAGTAGTGAGCAAAGGTGTTATGTTTACTTCCCATCTATACAGGTGACCTGTGAGCGAGTGACTGTGTATTCTGTTAAATCCCTATTTCATCTGAGTACTCATTTTGCCCTCAAAATATATTATTGAGACTCTGTCTCAAAAACAAAAATAAAATAAAGTAAACAAAATGCCCCCCTTCTCTATAAACTGATGCAATACTGGGAAAGAGGATCTGCTAAACAACTGACAAAAATTTTGTGATTTATTTGGCAAACGTATTTCTTAGTATATACTAATAGAATTGTATTTTGGCTTTTTAGTGGTTTATGGTATATTGACTGGGTACAATTTCCAAAAATGCCACATGAAGGAGTAGATCTTAGATTACTTGGAGATTTACTAATTGTAGACATTTTGTTAGGCCCAGTTTGAAAATCCAGGCTTTACTTCTGCAAACAAATAGAAACTCATATGAAATTGTACCCATAATAATTAAAAATTTAAAAAAACGTAAAAATTCAAGCATTTTCTTCCATTATCTTAAGTGCTATATAATGGAAGTACACAAATTAAATGTGTATATTGATCTCTAGAAAGTGATATGTCACAATTCTTACATATCCATTACTTGAAATTTGTTTGTTTTTTAGAGGCAGGGTCTCTCTCTGTCACCCAGGCTGGAGTGCAGTGGCATCATTATAGCTCACTGCAGCCTCAAACTCCTGGGCTCAAATGATCCTCCAACCTCAGCCTCCCAAGTAGCTGGGACTACAAGTGTGAGCCACCACACTCAGCTTACTTGAAGTTTTAAAAATTGCTTTCTCTTTTTTCTTATTCATATCTAGTTGAAATCCCATTGTTTAAATTTCCAAACCCGCTCTTTCAAAGCAGCTGGTTAAGCGTCACGTATAGACAACACATGTTCATCTCATCGCCCCCTCCACCACCCAAGCCCCACTAAAAAGTAAGTAGAAGTATGCAAAAGGTATAGTCAACAAATACAAAGAGAAAGGGTATGAGAGTATGTAGGAAACATGTAAAAAAAAATTTTGTCCAACAGGAAGCAAGTGGAGGAGTGGCAGTTGATTGAACAATGTAGTCAAAGTTAGAACCTAAGTTTTCCTACAGATAGGGAGGACACAGACTGAGAAGAAACCATCCTGAGCACCATGAAGGATGCTGGACCACAAAAACCACAGAAGTGAATTTGAGATTTGGGACCGAAAACAAGGGGATTAGTTAAAAGCCAGCATGGAGAGCACTGGACTCTGGCTGCCCTACCCTTTCTCGACCCCCTCTGCCCACCAACCAACGCCTCGGTCTGAAAAAAAAAAAGCATGGTGTAAGCCAGCACTTTGGGGGCCCGAGGCAGGATGATTGTTTGAGACCAGCCTGGGCAACATGGTGAGATCCCATCCCTACAGAAATTTTTTAAAAATTAGCCAAGCATGGTGGCACACACCTGTAGTCCCAACTACTCAGGAGGCTGAGGCAGGAGGATCATTTGAGCCCAGGAATTTGAGGTGGCCATGAGCTGTGATGGCACCACTGTACTCTAGTGTGGGTGACAGAGTGAGACCCTGTCTCAAGAAAAAAGGAAAAAAAAAAAAGAAATGAGAGAATCTTGGAGAAACAGAGACACTGCAGGCTAGGGAATATAAAATTAAGGCATCAGTCATCCATGTCATTTAAAAAACAGTGAGTGATGTTGTCACTGTGTGTCAGACAAATATCCCATCAGACTCCCTTCCAAAGCTCACTATTGAACGCATTTATCTTCGGGTCAGAGAAGACAGGATAAGGAACCACAGACGATCCTAGAGGACTTCTGTGGTCTCTGTCAACTCTGGGATTTTTATAGATGTCTCCTCTTGCTGTATCCAGTTCATTTTTTCCTTGAAAACAACTTTTCCAAAAAAAAAAGACAAATTCATCACAATCACAATTGCAATAGGAATGGCGATTATTTTCATAATGAGAAAGTAAGTGGAAAATATATGAATACATATTCTAATTATTGAAAGATTTTCTTATTTGAGGAAATTGTAGTAAATTCAAATATTTGGTGTGCTTATTCCATAATAATGATAGTTGTGGGGCTGTTTAAGGCAGATATTATTAGACACTATTAGATCCATTTTACAGATGAGAAAATTACAGCTCAGAGTGATTAAGTAAGTTACCCATGGTCATGCAGTTATTAAGTAGTGGTGCTAGTAATCAAATTCAGTTCTGTTAATTACAGCTATTCCAAACTGCTTCACAAAGTTTTGGTTAACAGCTCTGCACCAAGGAAAGATTCTCCAGGACAAGGAAATAAATGTCAAGGAACACTCCCTACAAGTTTAGAACATCGAATTATTTGATTGTTTAATTAGATTGATGAACTTGAAATTTAAAGACTGGTATAAATACTTTCAAATATTACTTTTTTGCTTAAAACTGAAAGTCCATAAAATCAAATTTAGAAATACAAATGAAAATGAACAATTTGGGTCAATCTTACCCAGTATTTATCTTTTTTCCATTAGTCATTTCCTCTGACAGTTTTTCTCTGTACCTAGTGTGCTCTGGACTTGTTATCTCCCTGATAAAAGTTTTGCCTTGGTTCAGAGTTGGGCTAAACCTCCTTAATATGATTTCGATTCATGTAAATATTAGCTGAATATTTTTATATTCTTTGCTAACCTTTGTCAGGTAGCCCAGATAGCCATTTGCATATTCATATTTTGATTCTAAGTTCCTGTTTTCTTTCTACGTCATAGTCAGATGGAGTTGTCCTTCAGGACAGTTGGCTGAGGGGGAGTGGTGGGGAATAGGGTAGAAATGGATGAATTTGTGGAAAGATCTGGAAGAAAAAACCTTACAGTATGTTTTTTTGGTCCATCTGCCATGCCCAGCATTTTTAGGCAGATTAAATAAAATGAAAAGTGTATCAAGAACAGCATTAAAGAGGGAGAAAAGTCTGAACAGCAAAATGCTTTTCAAGGATACTGTATCAATGGAGGAAAGGCCGTGTCCTCTGGTCATCCCCTTATGCCTAAGAGGCTTGGGAGTGAGTTCTTGAACGTGTTCCTGCCTCGATAGCCTGTTAGCGCCAGTTCCAGCCACGCCACTGAGACAGCCCAGTGGGAAAGACCCTCAAAATCCTGAGCTTGGACTCATCATCCCAGTTCACTCTTTCCTGGAAACCGTCTGAAAATGGTCTGCATCAACTATGCTACACGTTTTTTTCCTTCTATAATATGATAGGGAATATATTTCTTTTTATTTATTCTTCGTTGGGTTTATTGGTCTTCTGAATCTAAGGATTGATATCTTTCATTATTTCTGGAAATCGTTCAGCCATTCTCTCTTTAAATTCCCTCTCCCATTCTCTATATTTTCTCTGTGTTGAACCTCAGTTAGATGTACGTATGATCTCTCTCTGTCCTCTACGTTCTTGATCTTTTCCTTTTATATTTCCTCAATCCTTGGGTCTCTCGCTTACATTTGTTACAATTTCTTTAGCTCTACTTTCTTCTGATTTATTTTCTTTTTAGCTATTTCTCACCTGCTATATAAGCAAAATGTTGATTTGCTAATGCCAATTATTGTATTGTTCATTTGTTAAAATTTAAAGTATAAAAAAGGAATTTGAATGTGAATTTCTACTGTAAACATACTAACATAATAGCTATAATAGCTATAAAAAATAATAGCTATAATAAAATAGCTATAATAGCTATAATAAAAACTATAATAGCTATAAAACCTTGGGCAAGTTATTTCCTCAACAATAAATTAAGAGTATTGATACTTAAATTTATTCTAAAAGAATATATATGTATATTTATATATTTATATATATATTTATGTATATGGAGAAATATATATATATATGGAGGCTGGCACATTTCATATACTAAATAAATGGTAATTGCTATTATTTCTTTACTTAGCAAATTTCACATATTTATTATCCACTAGCATAAAAGAGGATTGCCTTTCATTTTCCCTAAAGTGGCTTCATTTGGTTCTTGTTTCTAACACCTGTGTTATTTTGCAAACTATTTCTTCACTGTCGGTTTCGTGAGGTTGGTAAATGAAGCCTGGGAAAACAGGGTGTCGCAATGTGTTGGAAGACAAGCATGCTCACCTTGCTCTTCCACTGTCTCCAGGTTCGTGGACAGTTCCTTAAACCTCTGTGACCTCTCTTGCTTGGAAGACAGGTCCCTTCTACTGTGCACACTGGGCTGTGTCTTCCAGCGGCAGGCACGGATGGCCCCTTACGTATGACATAGCTGTTTCTTGATAAATGTTTATCAGGCTGATCATGTCTAAGTGCTAAAGGGGAGAATCTAAAGGACACTCTTACTTGCTCTTGGTGACCACGAATGCATGGTCCATATATTTGTGTTTAAACATAGAATCGAAGCTTAGTTCTCTATACGTAGACAAGAAACAGTAGGGAGAGCCCACTGTTTTTCTCAAGGAGAACAGTTGACATGTGGTTTCTACGGGCTTATTGCTTTTCTTTCCATCCTGCCATGGGGGACCTTTTCTGGTCTGGCCTCTGGTCCCCCTTATGGCTCATCTGCCGATGACGTTGCTGGACTCTGGCCCAGATCGGTACTGACCCAACTTGAAGGTATTTCTGTTCAGGAAGAACTCCTTCCATCCTCAGCTGCCAGTCATCTTTCCCTCTGTTACCCTTTAACTTGGAACTACCTGCTGTCATTGCAGGTGCTACCCCACGTTAGAGAAAGAACTAGCAAACTGGAGCCTGGGGCAAGACATTCGATTCTCAAATCCAAAACGTAATTCAAAGACTCCAGTTGAATTTCTTTAGTGTCCACTAGTGTGAATGTGTCCTCCTCGTACAAAAAGTTCCCAGTTAACTGCTGTAGGTTCCTCTTCCTCGTAATATGTAAATATCACCTTTTGCTGAGACCAGTTTCCATGCTGTTGTTTTGTTTTCTCTTGGCCGCATTCTTTATTTTCACTTTTCCAAAGAGAGCATCATCAGGACAGGCACTCTTGTCAAAGGCAGCACATTCTCCCATTGGTTAGCACACCAGTGATAATGAGGGGACACTCCCTCATGTCACTTGGAGGTAGCAGGCAGCAGCAACAAGAAAGCCACGTCAGGAGAACCAGACCAGACTTGTTCTTACACACATGTGAGACACCCTTTGGGGGTGTCTATAAAAGCTGCAGGAAGCTTTGAGGAAAGGGAGGCTAATAACCATTAGTCAGGAAGGGGAGGCGTGGAGCTTATTTAATTTAGGAAATTAATCTCAATGCAATTTCATTTGTACCCTCAGGCTGCTGTAAACAAGGGATGTGTATCCATGTGGGGGGCAGGGTTGAGGGGGGGATATCCTTTCAGTCTAGAAGTATTTCTTGAGTGCCTTGTATTTGCCTGACATTATTTGAGCAATCAGTGGGGAACAAACAAGACAGACAAGGTTCCTTCCCCCAAGGGTTACACACCTAAGGAGTCCTTATGAAGTAGGAATGACCTGGAACTTTGTTTTCCTTGATATTCTAGAGCTCTGTGGGCGTTACATTCCATATCAGTTAGAAATCCTCAGTCTCTAATTTCCAACCAGCTTCTAAATTAGATTCAGAATGCGGGTAATCTCACCAACCCTATAATCAACTCAGTAAGATTAGAACCCCTGTCCCAAGATAGACTCAGAGCATAATGCCTTCCTCCAAACTCAAGAAGTCATACATTAGTTCTATTAGTTCTATTCTATACATGATATTTGAAGGCCAGTGATCTTGAAATGAAATGTGGTTATCTAGCTTGGTTAGAGAGATTAAGACTGAATTTTTAGCCTCAAACCATTGTCATTTTTTTTTTTCTCAATTCTTTCAGATGCACCTTTAAAAAATAGAACCATGATGATAATTGATCCAAAAATTATTTTGATAAAGTGGAATGATGATCATTCACGTGTGTAAGTACTGGCACTGTTTTTGAATTCTTACGCTGTTTTGCACTGAACGAAAATATAATCCAAGGTAACCTTCTCCTCAGCAGGACTGCCTTGTGTATGATTCTCAGTAGAGAATTTTCTAGTGATCCCAAGCAGAGAATTAAAAAACATAAACAGCAAAGCATCCATTTTCAACAAATTGAACTCATATGGTAAACTCACAGACACATTCTTTTGAGGAACTGTGAAGTAATCCAAAGTTTCTTTAAAAAGACACTTACAGGGAATGAATTGGAAAAAAGTCAATCCTGTAAATATTCTAAAACTGGCCATCCTTTGGGATGATGAATAGTGGGGTGATGGATAGTGGGGGTAATTACGCAACGGTGAATTAATGCCGCTGAGCTCTATACTTAAAAATGGCTAAAATAGTAAATTTTATGTCATGTATATTTTAGCACAATAAAAATATTTGAAAAAACCCTATTCATCCTGAATGAGGCCAAAACTTAAGAATATTCTCCAAATCGTGCTTGAATTTTCATCACATGTTATTTGGTTTGATTGAGCCTTGAGTGATGACCACACCAGTGGTTCTTAAGTCCCTGCCAAAATCTTTCTGCATGCATTTGGCTTTGGTTTTAAAGGAGAACATTTATTGGATACAGAAAATATAACTCATGTCCTTACTGATTCACTGACATAAATAAATAAGTAAATATACTGTCCAAATTGAGCTCAGTTTTGAATTAAATCTCCTATCTCTAGCTCTAAGAAAATGCCTATGGCCTTCCTAACATATGTGTTCAATACTCGTATTTGTATTTGCCAAACAATTGTTCCCCTAGAGATGCCATTTGACTGCTTTTAATTGAAACATATTGGACTGTTTTATATGATGGCCAAACATTACAAAAATGTTTGTGTGGAAAACTGGTTAGTAGTTCAGTGTCCATCTTGAAGCCAAGATATGTACACAGCTCAAGTGATGTTCAATTCTGTTCCGTTGGGTTCATTGCTCCATACAGAGTTAATTAATGGTCCCGTAATCCAGGAGATTCTAGGACCATTATCAAATATCTCAGCTAGGATACTGAAGCCAAGTGGATGTATGTTTTTAATGTAAAACTGACCTAGATTTGCATCTGTCATAGAATCGGGATGTTGTTTTCCAAGCTCTTTTTTTTTTTTTTTATGGTAAGAGATAAGCTATCCTGCAGTGAGTCTAGGTAGAATTACTGACATTTTTGTTTCATTTTGTTAAATTTTTATTTAAATAATTTTCTGTCATAAACAATTTAACATAATTCTAGCTAGTTATAGACTTTTTAAAATTTAAATGTGTGTTTAATGCTGATCTGCATAAAGTGATTACTGTTCAACTAAATTCCAAAACCTTGTTGCAAAAGTAATGTTTCAATTCCTGGCCAATGATGTTTATCTTAAGGGTTTTGGTTTTCTTCAAAGAGAAATCTCGTATTCTTCTCCAGTGTTAGCGTATATATAAGTGGCAGACTATGCAGAATATGTAAAATAATAACACCATTAATGATGATTCTAGTTAATATTTCAACTAGTTATTGAATAACCTCTGATCAAAGAGATCAATTCTGCAGAACATGTTTGGCTTTTTCCTTTTGGGATACAGTAGCCCCATTTTATAAGTTACTGTCCTTTATTTTCTTTTTTTTTCTTTTTTTTTTTTTCTTTTGAGACAAGAGTCTTGCTCTGTCATCCCAGCTAGATTGCAGTGGCATCATCATAGCTTACTGCAACCTCAAACTCCTGGGCTCAAGCAATCCTCCTGCCTCAGCCTCCTGAGTAGCTAGACTACAGGTGTGCACCACCACGACTGGCTAATTTTTCTATTTTAGTAGAAACGGTGTCTTGCTTTTGCTCAGGCTGGTCTGTAACTCCTGAGCTCAAGCGATCCTCCCACCTCAGCCTTCCAGAGTGTTAGGATCACAGGCGTGAGCCATCACGCCCAGCCCCTTATTTTCTCTTACCAACACTCTTAGTTAACATAACTTACTGGCACCAGGCTTGTTCTAAACACTTCATATTAATATATTTAATTCTCAAACAACACTAGGAAGTATGCATGATTGTTACTACTATTATTATTGTTCCTGTTTGGTAAGCAAGGAAACTAAGGCTCAGAACTTGTCCACATTTAAAGAGCTAATAAGTAGAAGAACTTAGATTTGAACCCAGGCAGTCTGTCTTTAAAAGTGTTGCTCTTTATCCCTAAACTATCATACAGGCACATCCTCATAAATTTCCCACCTATATCCAGCTTCCTCTCTTGGCATTTGCCTCTTAAAACCCTGTGTTCCTACGTTCTGAAGCCCTTGGTTGTTTTGGTTTGTTTTGTCTTTTGGCCTTTACAATACTTATTTTTGTTATCGAAAAAGTAACAAGTCTTTAGACTGAAGCAGGATCCGCACTTTTCAGCGTCCTCTTCAGAATCACTTGATTCCTCAGCTCAGAATGGAGCCAGGTTCTGGCAGACAAATCTCTGTTTGGCCCCAGGAAACCGGATATTTCCAAGGAGTAGGTAGCAGAAGTTTGAAAGAAACATGATTTTAAGAATTATTTCACCAGTATTTCATCACTTTTGAGGGACTGTAGCACTTCTCACCATCATTTGAACATGATTTGTGTCATCATCTCTGAGCTAGAAAGGGTTTTGTGTCAGGCCAATCTATGCTGAGGCCCTGCTGACTGGGTATTTCACCATTATTGGAGGAATCGTTTGCTGGAACCGTTTTTCGTTAGAGGTGGAGACTGCGGGTCCTGCGTCCGTCTGGTGTTTGAGTTGAGCACCCTCAGAGATGGGTGAGAGGTGAAAAGTGCGGATCCTGTTTCAGTCTAAAGACTGTTCAGACCCTGTTCTTTTCACAGTTTACGAGGAGGCGAAGAACTCTTCAAGGGTCAAGGGAAAGGAATAATTTTAGATTCAAGTGTATCTTGTGTCCAGAGCATGGTGAGGTCGGCAGCTGTTTCTGGGAAATATAATTCTATGCAGCGCTCTGCAGTTACATTTTCCATGCTCTTAAAAAATAATTTGCATAAGCAATGAATTGCTAACTTGCTCAGAAGTTTCCTTTGGAATTTGACTCTGATAAATAACCTGCTCATTGGTGAGTCTACCCAAACCATTATCTCAAGAATAGTAACAGTAGCTAACATTTATTGACTAAGACATGTCAGAGAATTTTTTAAATATTTCAAATGTATTTTCTCATATACTCCTCCCAACCAGCCCATGAAGTTCGTGCTATTATAATTTCTGTTTTACAAATGAGAGAATGAAAGCACAGAAACAATATGTAACTTGCCCAAGGTCACCAGTTAGAAAATGGCGGACCTGGAATTCAGACCTGCAGATTTATTCAAGACCCTGTATCTCCTTAGAGAAAAAATAAGAAGAATAAGTGTTGCTAGGAAAGATAATAAAATGCTACTTTTTCATCATCGGTTTTGTATTTATTTTGAATTTTGTTATTTTGCTCTTCTTTAAAAATAGTATGGAGTTAATTTTTTCAGAAGGTCATTATTGTTTTGGCTAAATAAATATTGGAGACCTCTTCTTTTTACACTTGTGAACTCAATTTGGTGAGGTCATATTCTCCTCAGATGTTAATGGAGACTGGAAAGTATCTCTCTAATAAAAAAAAGACCTTTACAAAGATACTTAATTTTTTGAAATAAAGAATTGGTTAGAATATATTTATTGTATAATTCTTTTGGCTGAGAGAGATATTGTAATGAAGAAAGTTACAACCCATTAAAAGAAAATCATCAAGCACTTACTCATGTGTATCAGGAACTATGCTAGGCTCTAAAGATAAAAATATAAATAAGATACAGTTTCTGCCTATATGTTAGAAGGAAATTAGATTAAAACATTCATTTCCAGTTCCCAAGAAAGAACACCAACCCACAAAACGTGCAAAGGGCATAACTCATAGTGAGTGAAATTGGGGGGGGGGTGGAGATCATATATTTGCATTACTGTACTTAACAAATATATTAAGGTATGGGCCAGGCATGACGGCTCCCACTTGTAATCCCAGCACTTTGGGAGGCTGAGGCAGGAGGATCTCTTGAGCCCAGGAGTTCAGCGCTGCAGCGAGCTATGATTATACTACTGCATTCACTCCAGCCTGGGTGACAGAGTGAGAACTGATCTCAAAAAGAAAAAAAAAGTAAAGAAGAAAAGACAAAAAAAGGTAAACAATAATCACTTAGTTTGGTTTCCAAAGAGTCATTATTAGACCTTTGGAAGTTTCCTTTTATAACTGATTTCCTCAGTAGCCCAGTGTTTTACTTTATACCTTTATTTTTTTTGTAAAACAAACACTCAATCTTTAATTTGGAATTATTTAATTGATTGAGAATGACAATTTTTGTGCCAAGGAGTAAAATTCCTTCTTGATTTCCTTGGTTGTGTTTTCTTTTGTTCATTTTCAGCTTACTCAAATATTTAATGACTAACCAAGAATGTGACCACCCTCATTGTTACCATTTAAACAAGCTTGGTCAAGCAGAGACCCCTTTACTGGCCCTTTTGTCTTTTCAAAAAAATCAATTTGAGACTCATTTCCTTTTAGTATGTTTATTTTCTCTTATCTCACCAACTCTAACTGTTCTATCAATTATAACTTTTATTCCAGAGAAAAGACAGAAATCCTTCACGACATACTCAGTCTCAACACTGTTAGTAATGAAAGCAGCAAAACCCTGCTTTTCTTGTGGGTTGCTCTGAAAAAAAAGAACACAATAATGTAGAAGAAAGTCCAGGATTTTAATGTTGAATCTGTATTTATTTCCCTGTTGTGTTGTGAGGACAATTATGGTAAATTTGGCCTAATCTCCTGACTTTTATCTTTTCAAAAGAAATAAATAGTAATAGTAAATTTTGTGAATGAATATGAAGCATACCATACCTAAACAAGCCCCCAAAAACCCACTAAATTTTCTGCTAGAAGTTTCATTCTCTTAGTCGCAACCACGGAACACTGGCTACAGCAATTATAATCTCAAAATGCAATTAATTTCAATTAATTGTAATGTGCTATGTTCCAAGTCTGCCGATAATAATTTTCTTTATTTTTTTTAATTTTTAATTTCTTTCCATTTTTTTTTTTTTGAAGATGAGGGTCTTGCTATGTTGTCTAGGCTGGTCTTGAACTCCTGGCCTCAAGCAGTCCTCCCTTAGAGACCATTAGAGTCTAATCTTCCTGCCTCCAGTCTTGTTCCTTTGTATTCATCTTGAAGTTTACAATTCAATTAATCTTTATAAATAGCAACATAATTATGTTATTCTTTGGTTCTAAATCTTCAGTAGCTCTTTATTGCCTACAGAAAAGTAATCCAGTAGATTACAGCAGAGGTCTCCAAGCCTTTCTTAAAAAGCAGCTACGTCTAAACAGTAAAAAAATTAAGCAGGCAAATATGTATTTCCTCTTTGTATAATCATGTAGATCTAATATCTTAAAGAATAATTGTCTCATGCCAGAGCTTATTGCTAATGATAGTAATTAAATTCATGTCTCAAATGCCCTTCTTGATTGTTTGACTAATTTTATTAGACTGCCTCCTTTCATATTCAATTAAATTATCATTTGTTTTTTACCTCCTAACATAGCTGGTCAAGACGGACAGGAGAAAAGTCGGCTTTGTAATTTCCTTGTTGTCTATGCTTGCAATTTAATATTTTCCATTTATGGTTCCTTTGCAGGGCTCTTTTCATGGATTGCCCATGTCTAGATGCTCTCACTCAGGTACGGACTCGATCTTCAAGCAGCATTTGGAAATAGGGAGGAGTGTCTTCATCGTCACAATCACTGGAGTGTGACTGGCTGGGTACACTTCTTTGTGCCTCAGTTTTCTTATCATTGGCAACGTAATAACATTTATCTCATAAGATTGTTGTGAAGATGATACGAATTAAATATACAGAAAGCATTCGTGAAAGCACTGGGTACATAGAGCAATGCAAGTGTTACTATTATGGTACCCTGGAGCTAACGTCTTATTGTGAAAAGGGAAGTTAAGACAAAGAAATGTCTGACCCAGATTTCTAAGAAAATCCTCCATTGAAAAACACTGGAAACTATAGAACTTCTTATACTACTCCCACTATTTTTCAACATCTCACTCTGTCACACCCTATCCTCTGGTTGTTGTCACTCTCTGAATTCACTTTTCCATCTAACAAAGAGTTACAGAAAGCCTGCTAGGTACCAGGAACGACTCTTTGCATTGCCTTGTGATTCTATCATTGTAAATTCCCCAAAGACATTATGTGTCAGAGAGACTGGCTGGATAGTCACTAATTCCATTTCTTCTTCCCGTTCACATGGGAAGATTACATTTCCAGCCACTCTCGCAACTGCGGTAGGGCTACACAACTGAATTTTGGTTAGCGGAGTGGTAGAAACCATGCACACCCCTTCCAGGGCTGGCCACAAAACATCCTCTGCTCCCCTGCCTCGAGTGTTCTTTTTGCTTATGCACAAAGGAGGAGAGCAGGAGCTCTGAATTAGCACATCCGAAACACCTAATCAGACTTTGACAAAGAAAGAAACCATGGTCAAGTGATTTAAAATGGTCCTGCCCAATGCAGCATGACTTTTTCCTTTTCAACTTTGTAAACCCAGAACACAGCACAGTGCCTGGTTTATAGCATCTCTTCCCGCAGACTGCACAAAGGAGAACTAGGAAAATGGGCTTGAAGAATTTGGGCTAACAACAGGGTGGGAATGGAGGGAGAGGAGGAAGAGAAGTCCCGAGATCAGCAGCTGAACGGAAATGAGAATCCGTGCTCAGCACGCTGGCAGATTTTCATGTGTAAGGGCTATTTGTAAATGAAGCTTGAAGACGAGGGTGGCCCATACGTATCTCCATGCCAACTGAATGCCAGTACACACCATTAGGTGTTCTCTATTTAATTTTTACAATTAAAATTCTTCTCAAGGTTTTAAGAAAGGGGAAATACCCCAAACACTTCAATTTATATTAAATCTGTCCACATTTGAAAACCACACATGCATTTGTTTCATTTACTGTTATTTTTCTTGTATTTCTCCAAGATTCCTTTGGAAATAATCACTGTTGTAAGCTCACTGGTGTATCCAGGGAGATAGTTAGAAGCCTAGTTTCAAACATATGGCAAAGAGAATACATAAAAGTATTTGGAAATGAATTTTTCCAATCATAAACCTTCTTACTAATGCTTGGGAAAGCACAAAAGAAACTTTTATTGCTCTCTGGTGGTGATTTGATTTAAGACGAGAAAATGCTGGTAATCGTTTTTCTCCTCCGTATTTTAATACAACCTTTGCTCATTCCTATGAAGGAAACCATTTTTTTGTTAGACCACAGCTTAAACTGAAGAAAGACCTATTTTTGTATCTCACTCTACTCAAACCAATTTATCCTGTGACTTCTTAAAGTGTTCCCAGTATCAGAGTAATCTTTCTAATTTTCTTTGGAACTCTTGACAAAATGTTCCAATACATACATCTTTAAACATTTCGAAAAATTATGTTTCCATAAATGTTCATACTGTCTCTTTCTGAAATGACAGCTTCACAGTAGGAAAGTTCCACATGGCTTTGGGAATGACCTGTTTATAAGGAGCCCACGTACTCACTACTGCATTTCAGGATATGTAGAGATGGCTTCCTTGGAATCCTCCTGGGGACCCCAGTTTCAGAATCATGAATGTAGATGACATAGGCTAAGGGTGACCAGTAAGGAAGGGGACTTTCCTGATGCGAGATAATATAAGAAGGTGACAAGTCATTGGATTAGGACACTGACCTTCAATCTCCAGCCCACCTGACTATAAAGGATTTGAAAGCTAAGTAAGGTATCTATATGCACATTAAACCCTACCTTTATTCAGAATAAATAAAATGACTTGCAAATATACGTGTTAATAATTCCCAGATTTCGGGAGATGCTCTTAAGAGTAGTAAAATGTCAAAGTGTTGCTGAACTCATAGTAGCTCTTGCCACACTCTGTTCTCCATTAGTTACTCTCAAGTGAAATGTTGGTGTAGTTTCAATGTGTGTGTTCCTTCAAAATCCATGTTGAGATTTAATTCCCATGGTGGTGATACTAAGAGGCAGAGCCTTCCGGGAGGTGATTAAGTCATGATGGCTATGCCCTCATGAATGCGATTCGTGCCCTCATGAAAGAGGCTTCAGAGAGCCACATGGCCCTTCCATCCCTTTTGCCAGGTGGGACACAGCAAGAAGGCACCATCTCAGGAGCAGAGAGCGAGCCCTTACCAAACACCCAATCTGCTGGCACATTGATCTCGAACTTCCAGAACGGTGAGAGAGAAATTTCTATTATTTATAAATTACCCAGTCTAAGGCATTTTGTTATAGCAGCAGCTCGGACTAAGACAAATGTGTATTAAACCCATTACCGGAGCACAACCAGAGGAGGATTTTTTTTTCTGGCTGAGAACAGAGGTATCCTGGGAGGTAATGAAACCTCTATTTTAGTTGAAGCAGTTAGTCTCCACTAGATGTTCCTCATTTTTTTTTTTTTTTTTTTTTTTTGAGACAGAGTCTCACTTTGTTGCCCTGGCTAGAGTGAGTGCCGTGGCGTCAGCCTAGCTCACAGCAACCTCACACTCCTGGGCTCGAGCGATCCTTCTGCCTCAGCCTCCCGAGTAGCTGGGACTACAGGCATGCGCCACCATGCCGGCTAATTTTTTCTATATATTTTTAGCTCTCCAATTAATTTCTATTTTTAGTAGAGACGGTGTCTCGCTCTTGCTCAGGCTGGTTTCGAACTCCTGAGCTCAAACAATCCGCCTGCCTCGGCCTCCCAGAGAGCTAGGATTATAGGCATAAGCCAGATGTTCCCCATTTATTAATGAGAGTTGTCATCCTTTCCTTCTACATACCAGTGTATCTTAGTAATAGCTGCAGAGGTAAGTTCTGAGTTTAGTTACAGGTTGTTGGTTTTGTTGACTGGAGGCCCTACCACCCATGGATAGGCTTCCCTGATGACAGTTATCTACATGACTCAGGCTATAAATAGCCTCACTTCAATCCCTATTGTGGTCTCCACCAAGCACTAGAATATCCAGCTGCTTCAGTTTGTACTCATGCCCTTGTTGGTGTTTGCTTGAATGAGTTTGAAAACTGTTGAAACCCTTAGATACCAGGCTGTCCTGCAAGACTAGATGTCTCATCACCTGCTACAGCTGGGATTTGGGTCCGTCCTGCCTTGGTGGATGGGTTTATTGCCATCCCTAGATTTACTATCTCAGCCAGTCAGGTGCCACACAGTGTCGTAAAGGTACAGGAATGGGCCCCAAATGGAAATATTTTCCAAAGGATAATTCAGTTCTTCATTTAAAAAAAGAATGTCCCTTCCTTTCTAGAAAGTTCCAAACTGCTTTTCTTCCATTTGCCCTCTACATTAATGGAACTAAACATTCATCTTGATTATTTTGAGCTGTAATAGTTTCCTCCCCCCTCCCCCAGATAGGATGTTAATGAACCAGATTGTTTTAAATTTTCAACTACCTGTATTAGTATTCTGCCAATGAGGGCACACAGAGACTTCTCATGGGGGACGTGAACATGGAAAGTTTTTAGGGAATCAATTTCCTTATGCTGAATTTTTATATGTCCTCTTCCTTGAAACTGATCTGCTGAGAATCTGTTTAGGGAGTCAGGCCAGTTTTCCCCTCCCACCTTCCCTGTCACTGCACAGAAGTCATGTGAACAGCTCAGCCATCCCGTGTTTAACATGTGCGTTATACCAGGGTGTTAAAATCTCAGGCAATGCCAGCTCTAGGAGAAGCTAAAAATACTGCTGCCAGTGAAGCCTTAGTTAAGCAAGGCACCATAAATCCACTGTAGAACTTTATACGTTTCTGTGCACAGTGTTAGAAATGGGGTGTTTTGGCCAATGTTGCAATGTTCTGAATTTAGACATATTGTGCAGTAGGATTAGCAAGAATGAAGACTATTTTTATTTCATGATCATTTCTTGTCTCTTCCCTAATGGTAGGCAAGAAAAATGTGTTCCATCTGAGAGAGAATGCAATGAACGAAAGCAAAGCAAAGATCAGAAAAGTACACTCAAGGTGGCAGATCTTATTCACTCAGCAAATTTATTGATCTTTTTTTTTAGCACCTCTCCTCCGGTTATCTTGTACTTCATTCTAGCTCAGCCTCTATCTTCACCCACTAATAAACGTAACCACGTGCTCTGTTTTCCCACCTGTCAGTGCAGGTAACTATTCTACTGTGATCAAAAGCCAATTCCTGCACTCGGGCGTAGACCCCATCCTTTCTCTGCTCAGGAACTGAGACTAGCAATTCCAGTCCTTTCTCCAGCGTCCATTTTTCACCCTTTACTGATGATTTCCTATCAGTATCCAAACAAGCTGTCATTTTTCCTATCTTAAAATATCCTCTTTTAACCTCACTTCCTCTGAAAACCATCCATTTTTACTCTCATGTCTAACAAAATTCCTCAAAAAAATTGTTTGTGCTTGTTTTCCCTGATTCTTCTTCTCCCAATCTCTTTCATCCATCAGGTGCTGCCAAATTAGGCTGTCAGCTGTCGTTTCACCAGAAGTTTATTATAAAGTTCATTAAGGACTTTCACAGTTACTAAATCCAGTGATCAATTTTATCTTCATCTTACTTGGTCTATCAGCAGGATTGAATATTGTTGATTCATCTTTGCTCTTTGATGTAGATGTTCCACTTAACTGAACTCTTCTTCCTCCCTACCTGGTCTCTCTTTTTCAGCCTCCTTCATTTTTTCTTCCTCTTCAATCCAACCTCAAAATGTTGACCTGCCATGTGGCTCAGTCCTTGATCTCTTCTCAACAGTCCATTCCTTTGTGATCTCAACAAACCTCATGGCGTTAAATAACAAAGTCCATACACCAGTGACTCTCAAATGTAGATTTCCAACCCAGCCCACTCTCCTGGACTTCGGGCTTATTATAGATTTTATTTTGTACATACACACACATGTATATATTTACATCAAAGCCCTGTGCCATCCTTTATCCTTTTTTCTCTCATGTTGCACAGCAAATGCATCTAAAAATTTCGTGGCCGAGCATGGTGGCTCACGCCTGTAATCCTAGCACTCTGGGAGGCCAAGGTGGGTGAGTGGTTTGAGCTCAGGAGTTCGAGACCAGCCTGAGCAAGAGCGAGACCCCGTCTCTACTAAAAATACAAAGAAATTAGCTGGACAACTAAAAATATATATAGAAAAAAAAATTAGCCAGGCATGGTGGCGCATGCCTGTAAGTCCCAGCTACTCGGGAGACTGAGGCAGGAGGATTGCTTGAGCCCAGGAGTCTGAGGTTGCTGTGAGCTAGGCTGATGCCATGACACTCTTGCCTGGGCAACAGAGTGATACTCTGTCTCAAAAAAAAAAAAAAAATTTCACGACCCACCTTGAGAAAAAATTGGTAATCAGACCACTCCTCATCAGCCTGTTCTGAGATACTATCATTTTTCATGTGAATTATTCAATAGCCTCATTAGAGGTCTTGCTCCTTCCACCTTGGCCTCCATACACTGTGTTTTCAACAAAGCAAGCAGAATGATTCTTTCCAAACGTAGCTCAGATCATGTTACTTCTCTGTTTAAAACCCTCCAACGTCCCCTACTGTGTTTCACTCAGAGTTAGCACCAAAGTCTTTACAATGGCCCTCGGGGCCCTTCAGGATCTGGCCTCCCCTGACCTCTCTGACCTCCTCTTCCACTGCTCTGCCCAGCCCTTCCCACGCTGTGTGCGCACTGCACCCTTGAACGTGCTCGACAAGCTCCCACGTTGGGGCCTTTGCATTGGCCATTCCCGTTTTCTGAAACACTTTTCCCCCACTTGGCCCATCTTCTCCCCTTTATAAAGGCATTGTTCAAATCTTATGAATTCTACAAACCACCCAAACCTCTCCTCCCAGCTCTGCATTCCTTTTTCCTATTCTACGTTTTCTTTTTGCCATAACACATATTACGTTTCTAACACACTATTTAATTAATGTGCTTATTATCTGTTTCTTCTTACTCCAGTGTAAGGTCCTTGAAGACAGGATCTTGGTTAACTTTGTTTACTGATGTATTGTGAGAACAGAGAGAATAGCTCCTGTCCATACGAGGTGCGTAAACATATTGGTCAAATGAATGAAAAATCTTTCAGAGGATAGACAAACAATTCTGAAAATCACTTATATGAATGGTTTCCAATTTCATAAGGGAGCTAGCAGTTCAAATGAGACATGTCTAAAGGAAAATCTGCTAACTTCGAATTATGATTTCCATTTTTAAAAATGGAAAAGTATATTGGCAATTCAGAGGGTAATGGAAACTATTAAATCTAAAAAATTAAAAAATGGAACAATATTCAATTTGGAAGCTGTTAAGTCATCTTTTGAAATGTATTTCTGAATGAACACTAAAAGGTGCAGACTATTTTTGGATACAGAGCAATGAGGAAGGAACTATTACCTAATTTATGACCAACTTAAAATAGGACATTTTCTATATGTCTGTTTTTGGAAGAGAACCCAAAACTACACTGGAAAGTTTTATACCACGTAGTTACATTTTTAAAAGACAAAAATCAAGAATTGATTGATTGTCTTAGCTATTTTTAATGCCAATCCTTATTTAGTATTTCTTTATTAACTATAAATTCTATTAAGTAAGAGTCAATGCAGTGTGTTTTTTTTTTTTCTTTTTAAAGCAGAGCTGCAGGGTGGGCTTTAGAAATTGTAAAGTTAAGAGTTTAACATTTGTTCCAAATTGTAGAAATTGTAGACTTAAAAGTTCAATTTCTCTCCCCTCCAAATAGCTAAATTTAATCATTAGAAAATCAACTGGCAAACACTTTAGGAAAAATAGAATAATAGGCAGCCTGGCTTTGTGGAGAGACATCCTATGAGACCAGTCTAACTTTTTCGCAGAACAGAATGACAGAATTGGTTAGAACAGGTATAATTCATCTCGACTTGAATAGGATCACCTCACGAATGGAAATCAGGACCCCAGAAAAATGCAATCTAGCAAATGTATGTGCCTCTTCTTTCGGCCAGTTTCTAGACAGACGATAAGTGAGCTTTCTGCACATGTCAGTTTTTGTAGTATAGGAAGAATTTTGGTGGAGACAACTCATAGCTATGATTTGGTAGCGTACAAAAAAAAAGAGATGCTGCAACGAAACCATGCTACAGAACAAGCCAGCATACACTAAGGCCGAATGGCACAAGGTCACAGCGACCTGTTTCTGATCTGTCTACACTGGCAAAGAAAATATTGTTTCAGGAACAAACTCAGTGCCGCAGCAATTCACATCAACACCCCAAATAGACTCTGGATGTGTATGGCCCCTAAAGATTGCCCAGCTAATGTTATTGTTCAGTGCAAATATTTTCCTAGAGAAAAACAGTCACCAAAGGCCACATTGACCTGGAAGCCAAATATCTTGTAGGGTTTATGTTGAGTCTAGTTGTTTTCTCATATTTTATTTGATGTTCCCATGAATGGAACGTAGAGGATACAAATCAAATTCATGAATAATTTCATATAAAAAAATAAGATATTTGCTACTGTACAATGGGTTTTTGGCCTAGTAGGAGAAGATAGAATGCAGTTTGATTCAATTTAGCAAGAAGATTCACGTTCGTAAAGTGACGCAGATACGGAAGAAGAAAAAAATACACGTAATTAAATTCAAGAGTGTGTGGCTTAGCGGAAAAGAAGATAATAAGCATGGAGAAGACAGATAAGGATACATCAGAAATGCTTAATGCTGTTTAAAGATGGATATGACTCCAGGACTTTATGGACATAGATATAGCAGAGAAAAGAAATTACTCTTGACTCTGGTACGAACATTAAAGTGTCTTGGACAAAATTTATAAGAAACGTGAAAACCTTAGAATTCACAGGCACGAATTAAAATGATTAAGGGGTTGAACCTAGGTGATACGGAGATAGGCCGAATGAATGGGATCATTGGAAGGGAAGACTGCGGGCTGACCTCAGCCCTTTAATTTATGTAGGAATAATTATGCAGATGGTGACCAGCTGTTCCCCAACTCCACTGAGGACTGAACCAAAGAAAATGGGTCTAAACTTTGGCTTGTGGGGTTTAGGTTAAACGTGAAGAATAGCTTCCTGACAGCAAGGTCTGTAAAATACCGAACGAATTCCTGAGAGGCATTTTAGAGTCTCCTTCCCTGGTTATCTCCTAAGAACATAAAGTGCTTTACAATCTGCTCCGTAGGCTTGCAGAGTAACAGAGAGGGAGACTAGGTTATAACTCAAAATCCTAGCAGGAGAAAACAGAATTTCTGTCTTTATGAGTCTATACAATCAGATGTGATATTTCCTCCCAAGTAGATTGCCATGGTTGCTGCTGTTGTTGTAGGGGTTTTGTTGGGTTTTCTTTGTTTATTTGTTTTTAGAAATGACGTCTTAGCGGTTGAGAATTTGACTCACACCAATGCATTTTTCTACTGAAGGTTAAAACATTTCCTTCTAACCTTGTATTTCATTTGAAAATAAATATAGCTCATTTGTAACTGGTTTCTAAAATTTAGCTTTGAAGGATTTTCAGACATAATTAGCGTCTTATTTATCGCTCAGAAGGATACGTTATGCCAGTCTTTGCCTCAGTACTTTTTATCATCTTACAGCTAGAGCACTATTGCTGGGAGACCTGGGTCGGTGTATTTTCATATGGTTAAAATATTTCAGCTATCAATACAACCATGGCTTGAGACTAACGCCCAGCAATGAGAACCACGGTGTCTTATCTTGCGTTTGCATGTATTTAAGCCTTTATTTTCTCGAAAGGAGAGAAGATAAAACCTGTCCTGCATCCCTGAGGGTAAGAATTTAGCTCTGTGTATCTGCTCTTCTTATTTGAGTATATCAGGCAAGGTGAGTAAGAATGAGACTCATTGTTCAGGCATGTATATGTGGGAAAAATTAATAAACATTTAATGTCCAATTCTAAATTTCCTAAGGAGGCAATATATATTGGCTATAGTTGCTACTGTTTTTACAAATGAGTGTTTATATAATTATGACATTAACGGGGAACTTTTTTGCTTATGCAAAAATGTCATGTTTCATATTGACTGTAAGAACTTTCCATGCTTATTACCTTATTGATGACTTTGAGAACTGTTATTTTATAAAATATGTCCCGCATCAATCAATAACTCAAATTGGTCTGTAGCATTCCAGAGTTTTTCCAGAAAATGGTTGTTTTACTTATTTGTACACAAATACAATAGGAAAGAAATCAGAATGTCAGATAAATTTTAATTGGTGTCCCTGTGCTAAATTCCTGAGGGTCCCATAGCTAAGTCTGCAGAGAAAAGTGCTCTGAACATTTAGGAGATCACTGAATGGTTTAAGTTTGCTTTTTGGACTCCCTACCCAAGAAAAAAAAATCTCTTTCCTCCTTTATCGCTTATTAATTGCAAAGAAAATAGCTCTTCACTACAGTGAGACATCCCTTGAGAGTGGGAGGCTGGGTGGGCGCTACACGATTTTTAGGAATAATGTTGGAAATCATTAGTTCTCTTAGACCTTACTTGTAAATTTTGTGTATGTTAGAAGATCTCGTAAGCCCGAAGATTCCCACGTTCATTCCAGCCACTCAATCTACAGCATCCATGGAAACTTCCCCTGCTTTCTCCTCCCTAATCCTCCACCATGGACTGAAGCGTAAATGCCTTGGGACAATGATCGATGACAGTGGAGATGACAGAGTGACTGGCAAGTCATTCTTAGTGTCCTGTAGATCTTTCATTCTGAACGGTGACCTAGACCTTTTCTAAATAAAATGTTTAAATTACTTGGTGAGTAGTAACTCTTACCTCTTTGTCTTACTTTGCCTTACACCTAAGATTTCACCAAATTCTTAGCATTTCACTCTACCTGCTCTCTCTCTCTCTTCCTCCTTCCATACATACATGTATATGTATATATGTATACACACTTATTAGTAATAAATTTGGCACTCGTATTTTTGGCTCATTCTTTTATAATTATACCATGGTATAATTATAAAATTCAGGGAATTTTATATTGATAAATTACTATCATCTAATATTGGTATAATACCATCTAATAGGGGTATAATAATATAAAAGCCAGACAGTAATTATATTTTATTTACTAGAACAATAGTAGTCCCTTCTTACAAGCAAAGGCAATAAGTAACGTGACAATTTTAAGAACAGGTATAACTAAGGGACACAGGTCAGGCAGGGACATGCTCCTTCCCCTTCACCTCCACCCCCACTCCACACACACACACACCTACGCCAGATTTATTTAACAGCGTAACTCCTCTAGCATGATAAGTTTCTTTTAAAAAATTTGCTTAATACTGAAAATCATCTCATCTCAATAACCAGTGAGTCAAACATGTAAGATCAAATAATTATTTTTCTAGTAAATAAAATATAATTACTGTTTGGCTTTTATAGTAAAAAAAAAATTATACCATAAATTTCATGTTTGTACATGATATTCTATTATAATTATTATAATTAAATTATATGTTATAATGTAATATATAACATGCTATTATATATTGGGATATATATTATAGAGTGTTATATTATTATAATTATATTAACAGTTTCATCAGTAGTTAAAACTATCTTGCTACCTTTTACATTTTGTTGAATGTAAAAATCTATGATAGCAACAAATAAAACTCACCAGTATATAAAAATACAATGAAAGGATGTGTCTTTTAACAAAGGAGATGAAAGCCTTTTGTGTTATGAAGATGGGATTGTAAATATAAGACAAACTCTTTTTTCAAAAAATAATGGTACTTTTATCTAAATAAAAGAGGAAACTTTGCAGGAAAATGCTAAAGCACTTGAGGAGGGAGGAAGGGGAGAGACAGAGAGAGAGAGAGAGAGGGAGAGAGAAAAAGGCCACCACTAGAGGGCGGTAGCCCCCTCTCTTGCCATAGCTAGTTTCTCTTAAGCGTCCCTCCCTACAGTTATTTAATATTTCTTCCAGCTAACCTTTGATCATTTTCTTCCTCACTGCAAATGTCAGTTTATGTTGTTTCACTAACTTCGAAATCCCAGCCATTTAGAGGTATAATATCTGGAAGTGTAAGCTTGAATAGAACGTTTAGAATGTATTGCGTTTTTATTATTGTTGTGGTGAAATAACTTAGAAATAGTTGACACCTGGAATTTGGGAGAGAAGTAATTTCTCACACCGTGGACTCTCCATACAAGTAGACTTTAGTCTGTGGCTGGCTGACGCTATGAAAAATCGCTTCTTCTCAAGTCACACTTTGCCCTTTATCTTAGCACGCAGCCAGCTGCAACGAGAGAGCCCCTTTGCCCAAAATAGCTCTCCGCCAGGCTGTCCGTTCACCTGACTACATTAAGACAGTGGTTTCCAACCTTTCAAAGTGAGAGCCTTTCAAAAGCAAAATTTCACAGACCCCCCCATGTGATAATTCTTGGACTCCTAAAATCGGTAGATTAAAATATTTATAATATCAGAAAGATACTATTAAAAAAGATCCTGTAACCTCAGGAACACCTTTTAATGAATTAGTATTGTATTAGTCACAGCAGTATACATTTAAAAGAGCAGTGCCAGTATACAAAGGTTATTTAGCCAGTCAACAGTTCAGGCTTACTACCTAAACAGGTTCATGAAGCCCTGGTGTAAACCCATGGTCCACCTCTTACATGCAGCGCAAGGCCTGGGGTCTGCAAGGAGGGAATCATTGAATTTATACATTAGCCCACCGAACTTCCATTTTTAAGATGGAAATATCTTATTTTCTGGTTATATGTATTTTTAAATCTCACCAACTCATAAAATATCTCTCTTTCTGCATATAGTTAAGAAGGAATGCCAAAGTCCTTGCATTCATCAATTAACAAACCTGATAGAAGTTCATACGTAGCTACCCACACATGGTCTTCTCGTGAAGATTTCCCAAGGCTAAAGTTTTTAAAATATCAATAAAAGTTTTGATCTCTCAAAGACATCAATTCCAAATAACAGCGTGTCTTTATGACCTGAGCAACTTTCTCTGGTGTCCTACTGAGCAGTAACGTGCATTCCTAGCTCAAATTTCCTGCGACTTTTGACATCATAGATGACCTATCTCCTGGCACTATTGAGAGAGTATCTGGCATCATGAATCTCCGAAGAGAGCCAAGATTCCACGGCTCGTGTTAGCTGACGGTGGAACTCCGTCACTCAATTCTGGAAAAAGTCAAATTCCATCTTTTACGTAAGTAACTTACTATACGTACTGCTTTTGTTTCTCATGGGACTTCATCAACCAAAGGACAACATTTTAATTATAAAACACATAATCATATATCCATGCTGGTTTCATTATTATCAAGATAATGTATCAAATATAATAAGGATCATATGTAATACTAACCTGAATAAAACGAACCTACTCAAAAGACAGTGTTCAATTCTTGCGTCAATTAAGAAACCATCATATAATGTGGGAAAATTAATTGGTTATATTTCCTATGCCTCAGTGTTACTGTACTGTAAAAAAGAAGTGATTATTTTTACTCTCTTGTCAAATATGGAAGAGGAGTTCACGGGTCATAGGCTAACAGAGAGATAGAAGCTTGTACATAACCTATGCCGGTGCTTTTCACTTTTTATTTTTTTTTATTTTTTGACTTTCAAAAACTTATTATATTGGAAGATTTCATGACGGGTAGTTGTTGCACATTGGTTAAATCCACTGTCACCTCTTTTCTGACCCTCACGGTCACCCACACTTTCCCAGTCTTTCCTTAAGGTTAAATTCTCAAGCCTACATCTCCCATAACTTCTCAATATCACTTTTTGGGACGAATCTTCTATTCCCCGCTCTGGCAAATGGTCTTGAATACAGCAAGAAGATATGGCTCTAATCCCAGTGACTGGAGAGGCTGAGACAGGAGGATCACCTGAGTCCAGGAGTTGAGGTTACAGTGAGTTACAATAATGCCACCGCCCTCTGGCGAAGGTGACAGAGTGAGATAGGGTGTTTGGCTATTGTCTTGTGTTTCTTCACCATCCAGTTTGCTTTGCTTTGCTCCAAACAGATGATGAGATCTTGCTTAGACACAGCAAGACCCAGTGAGACCAGGTTTCTGAAGTTCTCCAACATCACATCCCTATACAAATTCTTCTGAGCAGTGAGTGTCCAGACATTGCCACTCCTCCAGGGAGAATTCTATGGACACATTCCTGAATGTCAACAATTCCATTTTCCAGCTTCTGGAGTGTCTAGGTGTCCTCTCTATGGATCTCCCATTCCCTGCAAGTCACAGAGTGACAGAGGCTGCTCCAGAGATACCTGGGCCCTCCCAGAGATGAAACAGTGGGCGGGGGGGAACTCACTCTTTTTAAACACAAGGTTACAAGGTCCTCTTTTGAACATCATAGCTCCACAGTCTTTCACACGTACTCCATATGACAATTCTGGCTTGCACACGCATTTGTGGGCCCTTGTCTGTAGATAGAACCTTCTGGAATTTGAAGCCCAGAGGTTGGGAAATGCTGATGCCAGCTAACCTTCATTTTCTGAGGTCCAGAGAGATTCAGTGATTTGTACAACATTTCACAATTAACCAGGGTCAGCAAGAGCTACAATACAAGATTCTTCAAGCTTTGCCTCATACAATTTCCACTACCGCCCCAAATTATAGACAAAAGTACACAGCGTCATTGAAAGAAGATTCCTATGCTCATTCAGAGGACTGGGTTTTCCAGCAAATGTATCAGCTAAGTGCCGAGAGCACCACTACACTTCATATCTGGAAACTCAGAAGGGTGTACAGGAAACTTATAAATAGAATGGTTACAAATGGTTTGATGTCAGTCTTAAGACATAAATAATGTTTAGCAGATGTCAAACCAAGGCCTGGTTCTGTTTGACATTTCCATCGGTGACCTAGATAAGCCATTGGCAATCTATAGAGCCACAATCTCTCAAACACATTTTACATTTTAGGAAGCCCTCTGGTATCTGCTGTCCCAGCTGCGACTCCTTCTCTTCTCCTGTAATCAAGTCGCGTTCATTTCCGTAGCTCAACTGATCTCGCCTAGAAGTTAGATTATTTAACGAATCACCACTTGCTCTGAGTGACTAATACAACCGCCCTTCCAAATATCTTTGAGACATTTAATTTCTAAAAATGAGTTTATGTATCCGAAAGAATACTATTTAGTGGGTAGAGATATGCATCTCTGTGCTGCTTGCCGACTAGAATATGTTTTTCCTGCCAATGATAACCATAACTCCTCTAAATTCACAAACACATTTTTCTTCCAGTTTTTGAAAACTTTCAAATCACAGCATTCTTTCTTACTGAGACTGAGCTGAAGCTCTAAGCCCTTCGCAAGATGACTCTTCAGGCAGCCACTAGCAATTGATTAATGAGAATCAACTGGTGCTTACAATGAAACGTATTGGCCATTTCTGTTTTATATGATGTGAACACATTTCTGTTTGGAGGTAGAGAATGATTTTTTTTTTTAAACACAATGCACAACTATAGAGAATAATATTTTATAAATTCTCAAAAACACCCCCCCACATAGCTCATTTTATTTTAAAAAAAAAGCCAAGGTTATATTTATTTTTTTGTCCTCCACTCCTTGTTACTTTTAAACTGTGCTGAAGCTGGAGGAAAATGAATATGTCCACAGCTTTGGTTTTATCAAAGAGATAGCAAATCCTTCCATCAGGATCACTTAGATCTGAAAATTATTTCTGGAAGTAACAAAAATGTCTGCAGTGGCATAGAGTTTTGAAAAGTAGAGTGTTAGCTATGCGTAGTATATTCTTAGTGAATGTACCATTATGTCTTTTTTTTAACATAAAAATGATGGCAATTGGACAAAACCCCACATGGGCTTACAAGTGAGGCTACTTAGAGGCAGCCGCAAGTGTCTGACAGGTCAAGAAAGTAAACTGTCTCTTCCAGACTTCGCTGTTAAAAATACTCCAGTGATGTATTTTTATGGGCAGTCAGGGGAAAATGTCCATAAATAGCTCTAGGAAGTTAAGCCAAGAATTTAAGTTGCCAGTAAAAATATTAAATTGACCATCAATAGAAATAGTTCAAATTTAGTTAATACTTAAAAAGGCAAAAATAAGGAGGAGCAATCATAGCAATATTTAAGTTTGCTGAAATGATTTGGTTTGCTCTATTCTGTAGTTTTCTAATATTTCATTATTTTTTCCCAATTTTCATATCGTATGATTTTCTTCATCTTACATTTTATTTTTATTCATCATTGCTTTAAACGTTTTCTTTCTTTCTTCCTTTCTTCCTTTCTTTCTTTTCTTTCTTTCTTTTTCTTTTCTTTCTTTTCTTTTCTTTTCTTTCTTTCTTTCTTTCTTTCTTTTCTTTCTTTTCTTTCTTTTCTTTCTTTCTTTTTCCTGAGTGTGGATTTTTAACCTTATCCCTTCTGAATTTCAAATTGTCACTGCTTCACCGTCAATTTCTTTTTTAAGGGAAAAAAAAAATGTCAATGGGTGTGAGGGGTTGAGAGGGAAATTTTTACCTTTCTGACACTGGACACCCACAGTAGTGAGCTGCTCTTCATCCTCATACGCTGCTCGCTCGGGTGTTAACTGTCGGCACTCAACCATGAGTATGATTTGGCAGCCATGGTCTCTAATCCTAACTCAGGTTAGGGAAGTTTCACAATTTTTTCCCTAGAGAACCGCCAATGCTGACCTGGCTCAATTCTCTGAAGAGGACTCTGCTTGAGTCCATATAAGGAATACGTACTTGGGCACGGATGCCGGAGAAGTGCGCTCACCCAACATCAACCATGACCGTGGGAAGCAGGCTTTGCGGCCACTCCCTGGTAGCCTCCTCCCACTGCAGTTCAAGAAAAAAAGGTAAGAAGAAACTGAGATGCTGGTGAGAAACATTTCAGAACGGTGGTCTGCTTCCTGGTGACTTCTAACTTACTGAGAAAGATAATCCATTTGAAAAATCAATTCATTGGACAGTAACTGAACTGGTTGTAAAATTGAAAAATTGAAGAGCTTCTTAAAGTCTTACATATTTCAACTCGCTGTTCTGATGAATTTAGGGAAGTTACTTTAGCTCTTAATTGATGCCTGAGTTAGGGAAGGGATCTGGGAACAAGAAGCAGAATAGGACTGGAGTTCAGAGGAAGGGTCCGGGCTTAGCTTGAATCATTTTTCTAGTCTTTTCATTTGGGGGAAGCTCCTTCATTTGTATTTTCTTTAGACACAGACGGTGTTCTCCCTTGTCTTAAAGAGTACATCTTTGTTCTCACTTTTATTAATAATAATCTCATAAGTTCTTTCTTATATTCCAATTTTCTTTAGGCCTCTAACAGTTCTTCACTAGTTACTACATAGAGTAGGGATAATTTTAAAGAATACGTTAAATTTTAACGTGAAAACATCCTTCTCAACATTCTTCCAACAAATGATCCCTGTCTTATCTTTTGATATTCTGCCACCAAAGGCTACTAAAGAGGTTAAGTGTCTATAAAAGTCGCCCTTTCCTGTTTTCCTCAGTTATTGCAGTTCCAAATTTTTACTGGGAATTTCGATGTAAACAAGAAAGAATTTGCTATGATTTTCATACCGTGTTCCTCGAAACCTCTGCACCTCATAAACATCTCTGGGGCTATGAAGACGTATGTAGGATGATCACAGATGGATTTAATTTGTTCTCCCCATTTCTTCTGTAACCAAATTTAACAAGATCGAGGTTCAGGGACATGGAAAATGAGCCTTACGATTTGGAAACTCTGATCGAGTGACATAGACTCGGTTTAAGAGGCTGTTCCCATGATTCACTGACAATTATTTTGAGCTACGTTTGATAATTTAGAGCGAACTCTGTTTGTCTTCAAAATAGAGTAAGAAAAAATTACTGCTTTGCTTTTGGAAAAGCATATTCATCTCATATAGATGACAAGAGGGAAAAGGGTGAGGTTCTTCAGTGTTGCTCTTGTCTTTATGTTTGCCTTTGGCAAGTGTATCAAAGGTTAATAAAGCCCTTTGGAATTTTAATTTCCAAAACACTGTCACACGTAAACTGAAAAGCACTACCGGTTGATTAGAAATGGTACTATCGGGTGTGAACACCGCTTGTTTCGCACGCAGAGTGTATTCAGCAAACAATACTGGGAACAGAGCCAAGAAATGTCTTTTCTCTCACTTCATATTTCCATAATAAGTCTCTCTCCCCAAACGCTTTCCCCGTTCTGTCCTCTGACTAATCCACCCACTCAAAATCTTTCCTGTTTACACTGCAAGCGAATGGTATTTTAAAAATCTTTACCCCTTAGCAAAAGCACAAAAGCCTCGCACATAGGGACACGTAGGAAATGCCATCTTGAAAATCTCTTCAAACAGATATTCCTTTGTGAATTTCATAGATCACGAAAAGAAATAACTCAACGCTCAACCCAGCGATTGGACTCTTCCATTATAAAAGTGTTAACATCAGAGAGCGCTAGACTCCGAGTGCAAGATTCAAACTCTTAAAGATTTTACCTTATTTAACAGGCTGTTTCCTCAGTCCCCTAACCCACAGAATCAATACCAACGCTTCGGAAGAGTCAGTCCTGATTTGGCAGAACATTTGGTTTTTCTTAGCTTGTGAAATTGATCTTCCGCCAACCTAGCTTATAGAACCTTGTAGAAGATACTATGAAACATGAGCAAAAGTTTCTTTCTGAAATCTGAATAAAAAATAAACATTCATTCAAGAAGTAGGTGATGATCCCTGGTCATTTCCCTTTTACGGACAAACTGCCCTCCACTGAGAAATCCAGAAACATCTTTAAATGACAGTCCTGCAAAAGGTCAACTAGTTAGAGTTTATTTTTCTTTTTTCCTTCTGTAGGAATTTTAGAAACCATCGTATCTTTTTAAAAAGATTTTATGTAGCTCTCTGTAGATCAGGAATTGTTTGGCTGTCTCTATAAGACATCACTTTGAAACAATTACATTGTTTTCACTTTCCCTCTGAAGGAACAGTTCTTACCCTGCAGTTTCAGTGAAGGTTTAGAAAGACACCCAGCTAAATCTACTTATCCTGTTTTCTGTCTCCAACGGAGCCCCAGTTCGGCAAGATGTCACCATCGCTGGGTCGAACTGCCCATGGCCAGCACAAACTTGGTTGTGTTAGTTTTAGTCTGGACCAAATCTACTGCTCTCTGCCGTCACATTTGATAGTTACGCCTCGGTCCTGCTATTACCCACTGTAAAACCTCAAGGTCAAGGTTGACTGCGCCTAGTTATGTTTTGCCTCCCTTACCTTTGTGATTACCAGAGCTTTCTCATTCTCTTTGTAGGAATCTCTCTGACACTTACTAATTTCGAAGCGGAGGAGTTCCTTTTACAAGCCTTTATAATTCACCACTTGATTGATATAATCTTCTGCCCTTCAGCTCCTCCCCCTTTGATCATCCTAAGTGCTATTTGTCTTATATATAAGGAAATAATTGTATCTGTGAGCCACGGTTAACACTAAGGGTAAGGTATCATTATTGTGCGTTCTTACCAAGTGATTAACATCAATTAAGCCTTGTTCTTACTCTAACATCCAACGCACCCAAGGCCAGGGCTTGGAAGGCGAGGTCTGGGTGCTCAGCTCCTAGCCCAGCCAGCTGGTCCCATAGGTGGGGAGGGGTCACATGAGGAAGTTCATTTCTGCGGTCACACAAGAGATGGTCCACTCAGTGACACAGTTCAGTGACCGTGCTGAGCCAAGAGGGAGTCCAGCCATAGGTCTGTTCAAAGAAAGGAGGAGACAAAGTCAAGGAGAGCCAGGCGCCAAAGCTTGAACCCAGCCTTCCAGCAAAATCACTGCACTTCACTTTGTGATTAATAGGAGTGGAATGATATGCTTGAATATCAAAAAAACATTTAGAAATTGTAGGAATGGAGGCCTAGACTCGGAGTCATGCAAAGCTCAATTGGAGAAATAGTTGGGAAAAAATATTAGCATAGTTTGACCATAATCTGCAGTTTTCGAACATTCCATAGGACTTTAACCTTAAGAACTAGCCACTCTGACAGACAATTTGTAAGATAAGAGCCATTAGTGGCATTATGTAGTTAAAAGGAGAAGCCACAGAGGACATTTCCTCACTCTGGTTATCTGCTCTCTGACAAGGTTAGGTGGCCACCGGGGACCTCGTAATTCTCTGCATCGAACTGCAGGTCAGAATGCAAACCACAGCACCGTGACCACCTCTGAACTTTCCTCTTTATTTTAAACTCCAGAAATTTGTATGGAAAAAAAAAAAAAGATTTTATTTCTTTGTTGATGATTCATCTAAACTTAACCATTGTAATCTGTGTAGAAGTATTCTGGTATATCTTCAGGAAGACAGGATTAATACAAAATTTTCAAACTACAGTGACTCTTCAGTGATAACGCATATGAGGTATAACAAAACACTTTTTAAACTATTAAATGGATTACATCAACAAGATATATATGAGACGGAGCAATAGCACTTGCTACGATTCATTTCTACTGTGTCAGGCACTGAGCAAAGCACTCCATATGGGATCTTATATAAGCCTTAGAAAAACCTCTAAGGTAAGAATCAATATTCTGATCGTATGGATAAGAAAACGATATCCATCCTTCCAAATAGATGGAAAAGCATAGTGGATTATAAATTGGAGATTTTCATGGGCCAGGCCTGGTAAAGGTCACCTGTTAGTATGTGGTTGATCAGGGACCCAAACCAAGATCTGATTGACTCCAAAGCCCAGGCCTGTAACTTTGCCCTGTGCTGCCTTAACACATCAAATGTTCTCAGCATCAGTCTCAAAAAGAAACATAAATAAAAGAGAGAATACAAATCTTTTTGGCTTTGAAATATATCTCATGTCTACTGATGAAGACAAAAATTTTAAAGGCAGCCTGAGAGAAAAACTATAGAGGGGTACAAAGATACGAGTAACGGCAGACTTCTCGTTTAGAAATTCTGTAAGCCAGAAGACGTGGAACAACATCTTTAAAATACTGAAAGGGAAAACAAAACCAATCCTGCCAACCTAAGATTGATACCCAGTGGAAATCTCTTTCAAAAATGAAGACAAAATAAAGACATTTTCAGGCAAATAAAAGCCAAGAAAATGTATTGCCAGCAGATCTACCCTATAAAAAAAATTAGAGGTAGTTCATTAGGCAAAAGGAAAATGATAAGAGAAGATAATTTGTATCCACCCAAAGAATAACACTCCCCTTCCAAGAAATGGTTTAAATGGGAAATTATAAAAGGCATTTTTCTCCTATTTTAAATCTTATTAAAAGATTATTTGACTGTTTAAAGCAAAAATAATAATGATTCGTTGTAGAGTTTATAATATATGTAGAAGTAACACATGGGAGAAAAATAGCACAAAGGAAGAGGGGAAATGAAGAATACTATTGATAGAATCTTATTAACACATTACATGTGGAGTGGTATTATATTATCTTAATGAATAAGATCTGATCTTATTCATTAATGAACTGATCACTTAGTGATCAGTTTAAAAAATGTATATTGTAGATCCTTTGAGAAACCATCAAAAAATAACAGAACTAAAGCTATAAGCCAATAATGGAGACAGAATGGAATACTAAAAATAAATAATCTTGGAGAATGCAAGAAAAGAGGGGGAAAAAGTGCAGGAAACAGATGGGACAAACAGAAAACAAATAATAAGATGGTAGATTTAAACCAACCCAGCAATCCTACTTCTTGGTACTTAAATGAAATGAAACATGTGTCCACAAAAATACTTGTATGCAAATGTATGTAATCTATAAACAACTCAAATGTCAGTCAACTGGTGAATGAATAAATAAATAATAGAGTATCCATGCACTGATATACAGCCATGAAAAGAAACAAACTACTTATACAAGCAAAACATGAATGAATCGCCAAGTTATGTTGAGGTAGAGAAGCTATCCACAAAAAACTGCACACTATATGTTTTCTGCTTTTTTTTTTTTTTTTTTCCTAGAGACAAGGTCTTGTTGTGTTGCCCAGGCTGGAGTACCGGGCTGCAGTGACGTGATTATGGTTCACTGTCACCTTAAACTCCTGGGCTCAAACGATTCTCCTGCCTCTGCCTCCCAAAGTGCTGGGAATACAGTCGTGAGCCACCACGCCCGGCCCCTATATACTATATGATTCCATTTATGTGAAATTCTAGAAAAGGCACAACTATAAGCAACAGAAAGAAGATCAGTCGTTGTCAGAAGCTGAGGGAGAGGATTAACTACAAAGGATCCATGAAGGAATTTTGGGGGATGATGAAATTGTTCTATATCTTGACTGTGATGGTGGTTATACAGCTGTATGCATTTGTCGAGATTCATTGAATTGTACAGTTAAAATTACCCCCTCAATAGAGTTGACATTAAAATGAATTAATGATTTGATAACCACATCTTTAAAAATAGCAAGCTGACATTACAGTGAGCTAGTAAACACCCTTGAAATAAGACCCCGCTGTGGGGAGATGAAGGGTAACTCATTGGAAGAATGTGAGAGGAAAAAAAAAATCAGTAGAATAGCCCCTGCTCCAGGAATCCCAGGACTGAGTATATTAATAGCGACCCTAATCCCTTCCCTATAGGAGTCTGTTAAAATGTCCCTGAGGGCTTTGGCTACCGTCTTATCTAAACAGAAAGAGTGACTTCATGACAGCGAGTCTGCTAACTGATTTCATGGTGAAGGCATCAGGGAATACAGCAAGTTGGAATACGCTTGTATTTGCTACCTAGTTCCAAAGAGCAAACAAACAGGCCTCATTTAGCTGATCGAGGCCAACTGGTTTTGGTCTTAAGCAGTCACTGGATTAGGGACAGATGACAAATGCTTTTGAGATAGATGTGTATAAACCATTTTAGAGCCTGAGGCAGGGCATATCATACTACAAGTGGAACAGCGGAAGGCATAGCTGGGAAAAGAAAGCAAACTGTAAACTAAGGAAAAAGTTGAAGTTCATGCCAAACAGAAAGTTAGAAGGAGGGGCTGAAGACACCCCCGTCTACTTCTAAGACTCATTAAATTAGAGGGTGGGGAGTTTTAAAATCCTTCTGAGCAGGTCAATGCCATTAACTTTCCATTCTATCTGCTTATACAGAATCTTTCATTTAACTACTTCATTCTTATTACCTTGTTATTGGTATATCAAAACATTTTTAATAAAAATAATACGTAAACCAGATTTTTAAAAACTTGAACAAGTGCAGAAATGTATAAAAACGAAAACTGAAAGCATCTCTTCCCAGTCGCCCATGCTTATACCTTCCAGAAGCATGAGTGATCTTAACGTGTCTTGGCTTTTGCATAAATGTGATCTTTCTGCTATAGCACCTAAGATTTTCAGATTTCTTATGTATAATTTTGATACATATTTACATCATCAAGCATCACTCTGATTTTCCCTTTAAAATCTCTGTTCTCTTATTAGCCTTGACTGTTCTTTGTCTCTCAGCAAATGGCACCCCATTCATTCATACGCTTAAGGCAAAAATGTTGGACCATTCCTGATTCTTCCTATTTTTGAAAACTTGCACTCCATTCTTAAGCCATTAATAAATCTTTTTCAATCCACTCCCAAATATTTGCAGTATTCTATAATTTCTTACCACATCTACCACTACCACACCTGGATTCAAGCCACCATCCCGCGAACGGTTCTCCCTGATCCCACCTCACCTTTTAAAGTCTGTGTCTGCGAAATTATGTCTTTCCCCTGTTAAAAACCGTCGAATGACTTCCCATCACACTGCTATGAAATTCGAAGGCTTTCTGTGGCCTACAAGACCGGCCATCACCTGGCCTTTTCTCTCTCACTAGTTCGTTTTACCCCAGCAAAATCTGCCTGCTTGCTATGCTAAAAGCAAATGCAATGCATTTCCTCCTCAAGATATTTTTTGGCTTTTGGTTTTGCTTTTTATTCTATCCGAAATGCTCTCCCTTAGGTATTTGTGTGACTCACTCTTCTGTATCACTCACTAGTCTGTTTAAATGTCACCACCTCAAAAAGCTGTTACCCTCTAATGTTACCTTATCGCGTCACGCCTTTATTCCTGATCCCTTGTCCCTGTTCTTATCAGTTCTGGTCTTGTTGTTGTTGCTGTTGTTTAGAGACAGGATCTTGTTCTGTCACCCAGGCTGGAATACAGTGGCGTCATCGTGGCTCACTGTGACCTTGAACTCCTGGGTTCGAGAGATCCTCCCCCCTCAGCCACCTGAGTAGCTGGGACTACAGGAGCATGCCACCACACCTGGCTAACTTTTTTGTGTTTTTGTAGAGAAGAGGGTCTCACTATGTTGCTCAGGCTGGTGTCAAACTCCTGGCCTCAACCAATCCTCCCACCTGTACCTCCTCAAGCACCGGGATTATAGTCGTGAGCCACCGGGCCCAGACTTTATCAGCCTTTATCGCATTTATCACCACTGGAAAATAATGTATGTATGTGTTTTATAGCCTGTGAGAGACGACAAAATGTTAACTCCCTAAGTGCATAGACGTTTTAATTTTAATTCTTACTTTTAAGAGACGCCGTCTCACTATGTTGCCGAGGCTGGATTTGAACTCCTGGGCTCAAGCAATCCTCCCACCTCATCCTCCGGGGTAGCTGGGACTCCAGGGTGGCCTATTTTTTAAATTACTGTAAGTCACATTCCTAAAACAGTGCCTGTCATAGAGCAGGTGCTCAATAAATATTATTTGAATGAATGAATAAACCTTCAGCGCCTTAGCTATCCAGATAGTTTAATGAAGTGCTTCCTACCGTTTATTTTCCTCTGTTCCTACGAGACCCTATTCTGTTCACCAAGCACATATCAGCTGGAGATATCCATTGTTTTTCTCTATCCGAGGAGCAAAGAAAGAGCTAACCAAAAACAACCAAGCTAAATCCATCCTGGCTTTTAAAATATTGGCAACCAGCTAACACATTAGAACTCATGATTAATTAGGTGTTAACAACTTTGCCTCAAAGTAGGTAAAGAAAAAAACTAAGGAAAATAGTGTTAATATTTGTATACTTCAGAGACTATTTCTTTGATGTTTTCTTTTTAGACTCACGACTCATTTCTAAAGAGATCTTGACCCTTGTCTCCCAGTGGAAGGCTGGGTCCATCAGAGCTAACCACACATTCATCTCCTGGGTTCCACAAATCCTCAGGGCCACAGTGTTCTATATTAAGCTGGATCGCTCTGATTCGTTGCTTCTGGAACACTGCCAAAGCTACGGACATCTTCAAAGGCCTTTTTCAAATTGCAGGGTGGAACTGTGTTCTCGGAGAGTTTAGTCGTGTTTTTCATGATGTCGATGATGATCTTAGCTTCACACAGCATTGCTAAGAGGTGCTTTCAATCTATTTAGCAATATACCGTACAGCTTTTAAAGGAAAACCTTAATCACTTTTTATATTCCTCAATTGAAGCCAATGGGAATTGAGATTCAAAAGCAACTTTATGATATCCCAGACCTCTCCCAGAGCTATGTAACTTTTTTTTTTAAACAAATGTACGCTACCACCCCCAACAATTTTTTTATTTTTTATTTTCTGTAGAGATGGAGTCTTGCAATGTTGCCCAGGCTGGTCTCAGACTGCTGGCCTCAAGCTATCCTCCTGCTTTAGCCTCCCAATGTGCTGGGATTACAGGCGTGAACCACTGTGCCCAACCACATGTTACAACTTAATCCGTTACTCTGGGCTCGTCATCTGTTTGGCAAGTTTTTGCCTCGTAATCAGGTAAGATTACTACTTATAATCTCACTAGGAAAAATTTGCCCTTAATTAGTGTTAATTCATGATGTAAGGGGAAATTAATTAAGGGGAAGTTTTTATTCCGTTCATGGTTTCCAGTGAAATATAGACAATTTTAAAAGAATGTAGGACTTTAGTTAAAATATCTATGAGACTGTAGATTAATGAAAAAAAGGTCTTGATTTAGATGTTGCTGGTAGATTTCACACAGCCCAATGGTTCTCACCTAACAAGGAAAACAATATAAATCTCAAATATGGTAGTAATTTAATCTGGTAATCACATCCTGGCATACAATGCATAATATTTTGAAACCCCCAGATAAGGGGTTAGGCCAGCGAGAATGGACACACTAAAGCTGGGTTGTAAACTTTGCCTTGAGTTTAAGACATAATAAAATCTGTCTAAAACTGTGCTTAAAGAAAGTAAAGATGACACAGTTGAGAATCCCCAGGGCTTACTCATAATAGGCTTAAAAGTTAATTCTTTTAAAAAGCCAGATTATTTTCTGGATATAATTGTTATTGACCCCTGTCAAAAATCACATAGGACTTATAAAAGCTAAGTTCTATCGTACTTACATAGCCCTCTCGTTTGGTGTGAGGTCAGTTTGGATGTCTGCCTTAATCCTTCTTTCTCCTAGTTGTGGTCTATGCAGCCTGCCTCTTCAACTAGAAAATGTTCTGGGATCTTGCTGAAATTGTGTCGCAAAACTCAGGGCTTCCCCTTGAGCTAGACACAAGAAGGCCTTAATAAATCCTGTTCTCTTTCATTTTATGTGCCGCGTTGTCTTATTTTGAAAGTGATGCTTGCATTCAAGTTTGGATTCTATACCGTGTTGTTTTAGAGTAGCTAGAAATTGACATGAAATAAACAGGACATATAGACAAGCTTTTGTCCTTGTGTATCCCCATTATCACATATACAGCTTTCACTAAGAACTTGTTTATTCTTTCAAAGGTAATAAAAGGGAAAATGAGTGAGCAGTGAAGTGATAGAGTTACGATGAAAAAATTCTTAGCAACGTTATTTTGAAGAACAGAAATAATTCCATGCTAAAAACGTCTCAAGTTTGGCCAAATAAATAGCTATTTTCCCCTATAAAGCTCTTTAGCTCTCTTTCAATAAGATTCTATTGTTCTTCTTATGTCAGGGGATTTCAGTTTATAGAGATCAAATAGTGAGTGCCACTTGGAATTCCTGGACAAGTCCCCAAGGAAGGAATTTGTCCGAAGGACTAAAGTTTGGTTTAGTTGATCCATGATCATATTTATTTCCCATTTATTTAAGGATCCGTGGGCAAATATAAAAACACCTTTTCTCCTTATGTAAGTAAATGTAATTGTACTACATTAAATTATAAATCAATTACCATTGAGCTATTTTTTAAAAATTGAAGGAGAGATAAATGGGACAAATGTTTGATTGGTATAAAATTTCAGTTGTGCAAGATGAATACATCTAAAGATATACTGGATAGTATAGTGCTTATGGTCAACAATATTGTATTATGCATTTAAAAATTTGAGGGTAAACCTCATGTTAAGCGTTCTTACCACAAAAATAATAACAATAACAACAAAAGAAAAAACAAAGGAACTCAAACTTTTGGAGGTGATTGATACGTCTATTATCAAAACCTTGATTGTGATGGTGGTCTCACAGGTGTATACATATGTCCAAATTTGTCAAATTGTTTGCATTAACTATGTGCATATTTAAAAACAAATTAACAAATAAGTATTCATGAAGAACGTAAAAAATTATCACTTTAAATAATGATTCAGGCCAGGTGCTATGACTCACGCCTGTAATCCCAGCACTCTGGAAGGCTGAGGTGGGAGGATCACTTGAGCCCAGGAGTTGGAGACCAGCCTAGGAAACACAGTGAGATCCCGTCTCTACAACAAAATAAAAAAATTATCCAGGCATGATGGCACATACCTGTAGTCCCAGCTACTTGGGAGGCTGAGGTGGGAGAATCCCTTGAGCCCAAGAGTTCCAAGCTGTAGTGAGCTATGATCACACCACTGCCCAGGCAACAGAGGGAGATCCTGTCTTTCCAAAAAAAAAAAAAGATCCAATCTAAAGATTGTTATTAAATCAATACACATTTATTGAGCACCTACTCTGTGGCAGCTACTCTGCTAAGCTCTAGGGATACAGCAAGAGCAAAATGTCCTCTTCCTTGTGGAGCTTGCATTCTTTTGGGAAGAAGATTTATCTTGCACTTGACTCAACAAGGCTTAATTACTCAACTGTGTAAAGGATTTCTATAAGAAGCTCATCAATCAAGCTTGGTTTCTAACATTCTCTGAAAAATAGGAGTGATATTCCTATGTAGTGTGCAGATATAGCATAATAATTTAAGTGATTCAATGATATAATACCCTGCTTAATAATCTTATCCTCTTAAAACAGAGTCCAGAAACAAAAATGGCTGGATAATATGAAACTGCAGATCTTTGTATCAAAAGAATGTGGTCATCAAGGATTGAGAATATGAGGTAGGCTTCTTCACAAGATGGATTATTAATAAAAAAAGTAACCTTACTATTATAAAATATGAATCTTTTTATAAAATATTTATGGAAGACCCCTGGGTTCCCAACAAAACTGATTTCAAAATAAATGGAAATAATATAATGTTTTGACTCACAAACTATTTTTCTTAAATAATACCAGAATCATCTTCCTGGGGGGGGAATATTGATGTTCCAAAGTTAGAGCAGAAATTACAGATATGGATACATTTGGGTATATTATTATTTAAAAATACACAATGCTTTCCTTGGTTTCTAACTACCTTCCCCACTCTCCCTTTGACCTCATTGTCTATTATTACTTCCTTCCCCATTTTTCTTTGCACTCTTCAGAAAAATAACAGAAATATCATTGATCTCTTTAAACCCATAGAAAATCCAGACACTATTTTAAATACCTAGGTAGGTGCTATATGGAAATGGGAATGAGAAGGTTGAAATCTTTGACTGTAACCCATAGATATAAAAGCCAAAATGTTTGCCCTGGTTTGAATGTGTCCCCCAAAAGGCATGTTTTGAAAACTCAATTCCCAATGCAACAGTGTCGAGAAGTAGGATCTTTAAGAGATGATTAGGTCGTGGAGCTCTACCCTCATGATTGGATTAGTGTCATTAGCAAGGGAGCGCATTCATTATTGAGACAGTGGGTTTGTTATAAAAGCAAGTTACACCCTCTCTTTGCCTTCCCATCATGGGATGATACAGCAAGAAGACCCTCACCAGCTGTGGTCTCTCAATCTTGGAATTCCCAGTTTCCAGAACCATGACCCAAATAAGTTTGTGCTCATTATAAATGACCTAGTCTCAAGTGCTCTTTTACAGCAGTGGAAAATGGGCTACGACGGTGTTACTATTGGGATCTGTTACGCAGGAATCAAAGTGGAGGAATCCGACACGGAACAATTATTAGGAAAAGAAGTGGTTCGCCTTTTCCCCCGCCCCCTCTGCAGTATGAAAAGACAGAAAGAGAGATTACTCTTTGGGAAAAAATAGTATAACATTTTCCTTGAATTTTTAAAATTTCCTAAATGTCTATAGCAGTCAAACACCAGCCACTAGCCACGTAGCCTTGGACAAGTTCTTTAGTCTTTCTAAACTTCAGTGTTCTCAGCTGTAAATGTGAATAAAAATTGTAGCTACCTCATCGTGGGGTTATTGTGAGACTATGTATGTAAATCACCTAGACCAGTGTATTAAACACCATAGGTATGCAATAAAGAGGTCCATTACTATTATTCCTCTTAAGCCAGATACACAAAAATGTATGTAGTTAAACTAAGAACCGCAATCATGAGCTTATTAAATAAATATTTAATGAACACCTACTGTGTGCCCATCAGTTGCTACACGTGATGGATATATTACTGAACAAGGCAAATACTGCCCTCATGATGCTTACGGTCTGAAAGGCAGCATTCACATTAAGAAATAGTTACTCAAATTACTATATAATTACTATCACAACGAGGGCTATGAAGGAAAAGTTCAGATGCTATAAAAGTATAAATACAGTGAATAGAGGTGAGTAATTTCCTCTGAAGAGTTAGAGAAGGCTATCTCAGGGAAGTGACATTTAAATTAAGATCAGATGTCAATAGGACACATTTGTAGGGTTGGTACTGATGGAATATAGTGAAGTATTTCAAATGTATAGATAAAACCACACAAAACGTCTCATTTTAGCTGAAAACAATTTTTATTTAAAAACAATAAAAGAAAACTTTCTAAGCGTCCTTACAGTTTGAAACTATTGTTGTAGGATATTACTGAGTTGTTAGATTGAATATAAAAATTGTGAAAATTCTGTTCAGTGGAATACATTAAAATGGATTAATTTGTTACAAATTCAGGTGTGTGTTTTAAGGGGCTAGACTTTTAAAAATTAACCTTACTAAATTTTAGGCTTCTACAACGTGACTTACAACATGGAAATGGATACGGTTTTATTTGCTTTGGAGAGTTTTTTTTTTTATTTGTTTATATTTGTAGACATTGTTGTGAAGTGGAAAGAACATTGAATCAGACGTCAGGAGGTCTGGGTTCTATTTCTGACTGTTATTCACTCACTGGGGAGCAAGGCATTAAAACTACAGTTTCCTCTTGTGAAAGGGGATATTCCTTACAAAAGCCTGGAGTTACAGAGGCTTAGTAGAGGAGCACTGTTAGCTCAGGAGATGACTGTATAGAGTGGGGTAAGAGTTCCTGAAACCTCATTTTTCTTTCACCTAAACCATCTGTTTGCTCTTCTTTTCTGGCTTGATGACCATAAAGGACCTGAAGTCTTATTACCTTAAGATTGGAAAGAAAGAAAGAAAAAGAAAAGACAGACCAGTAGCTTTTGGTGACAATAATGGAAACAAATAACTAGGAAGAACAAAAGTTAACTTCAGATTAAATAGGAAATAATGAGAATTGAATATTAACCACCTCTAGTTACATAGGAATCTTTTTTCTTCTCAGTGGTGCTTGGGGTCTTGTTGCCCGAAATAATCACACTACTATGAGAACCAACAAAACTGCTCCTCATTTTCCCAAAATTTCGCTTTCTCCATCTTGTTCTTCTTCCTAAGCAATTGCCTGCCTTTTCTCACCCATTCCCCTTTCTTTTTGTTTCTTTGAGTCTTCTCCTTCGTTTTCCTTCTCTTGCTATTTTTTTCCCCTACTCATTTTTCTTTCCCCTTTCTATTGCTTCATCCCACAAGAACACAATCATTAATTAAAACCCTTAATAAACAATCAAAGGGAAAACGTATTGTAATAAAAGCCTTGAAAATTATAATCAGTTGTTATACGAACATATAGTACAGTAGCAAACTTACCAACAAATAGCATCGAAGGTTCATTCCTCATGTCAGCCAGTACTACTTGTAGGGTTTCCATTTGCAAGACAGTAGAAACCCACTACTTGCATGTTTGTACTTACAATTTTTTTAAGGGAAAAAGTATAAGGAATGATAAGCATTGCATTTATGTTCAATATATAGGCCACTCTGAGGTAAATATACCAAGCTCTGATATTGTAAGATAATTTTGTTATCACTTTGTAGGTGGGCTCTTCAAAGAAATTACTTGTTGATTCATAATGCTTGTAATTATGGAGATAAAAAAATAGATAAATAAATCTGAAGAAAAAAATAGAAGATTGTCATCTTAGGTCATTTTGTGCTGCTATAACAGAATACCTGAGATTACATAATCTACAATGAATGGAAATTTATTTGCAACATGGTCTTAGAGGCTGGGAAGTCCAAGATCAAGAGGCTGTATCTGGTAGGAGCCTTCTTGCTACATCAATCATCCCATGACTGAAGACAGAAGGGCAAAGAACACACAAGAGAGAGAGAAGGGAAGGGGGCCAGTCTCATCCTTTTATCAGGAAACTACTCCCTCAATAACAGGATTAATCCATTGATAGGGGTAGAGCCCTCACAACCTAATCCGCTCTTAAGGTACCACCTCTCCGCACTGTTGCGTCGGGGATTAAGTTTCCAACACTTGAACTTTGGCGGACACATTCAAACCAAAGCAATTGCCTTAGATTTTGTGGAACTAACCTGGGGATTTTTTTAACTTCAAAACTAAAAAAATGAATTATTTTTGGTGAAATTATTTATACTCAACATTATATTTGCAAATAAGATAGCCAAACGTCATTATTTCTGAGACATTATTGATCCCTAAATGCTACAGCAAGGAAATTCTTCAGCATCCCCACGGTTTTTTCACTGCATGATCTTCTAGCTAACCATCTTGGAACAGACTAGCAGAGGAGGAAACTACTCTTTACAAATGCCGGAATCAAAAGCGTTGGCAATAAATAAGGCATAATGAAATTCTCTGTGATATTATTCTTTTGGTTGGAATTAATTTTTCAGAATTTGTGTCAGTAGATAGTGATGGGGTTCAAGACATGCTACCCCAAAATATGGCCCCCTGGCATTTAAGAAAGCAGCAGAAATAGAAAGGTCTTTCTGACCTTCTCCTGCATTCCTTCTGAAGCAGGCCATGAAAGAAGAGGTGGCTTCCATAAACCCAGAGGAAAGGAATGTCCTTATCTCTGAACACATGGGGACACAAAGAATCTGAATAAACAGGCGTTGCTAAGTTTCTCCCAGTTTACTACCATCAGATCTTACCCCATCTGTCCTATCATACTTCTCTACAACTATGCATTTTTTCATCAAACTTAGCATTAACGGGTCTTCATTTTTGAAGGCTCGTGTATCACATTAAACTTAAATAAATTTGTATGCTTTTCTCTTGGTAATCTGTCTTTTGTGATAAGTGCCTGAACCACGCCCCTAGGGATGAGTGGGAAAAGAAATCTTTTCACACACACAACAGGATGGTTGACCAAGTTGAATTCTTAGGGATCTGCTAGGGTTGGGTTAGAAAGGAAGTCACTTAGAACAAATGAAGGAAGTTATGAAACCTCTGGCTCTCTTGACTGAAGCTTCTCATTTACTCCTCTGTTAACTTAGTATAAGAGAGAGCTAATGAAACAAGTTTTAATAACATGAGAACTGAAAATTGTTTCCATTTTCAACCCTTTGATAAATAAAAGCTAATATACTACTAATAAATTAATAGCATGTGTATGCACAAAAGAAAACTGAGTCTGTTTTATTAATCTTATAGAGAAACAAATATTAATAAAGTCAACAAACTTGCAAAAGGATGAAAAAATTTTTTTTCTGGTGTTCTATTCAAAAATCAAAGGGAGAACTTTGATTCTTTGGGAGGTTATCCCACTGAGATTGGGTTATAGGTTAGTCTTTCTTCAACCATCTCAGAAAGAAAAAAAAAAAGCCGGAGTCCTTTCTCTGAAATCTGGAAAAACAGGAAAAATCTGTATGTGTGTTTTGCCAGTATTGAAGTCTAAATAACTTGCAGTGTGACAGATAGCACACCCAGGACAACAGTTGCTTAGTAGGTTGCTGCCTAAACTTCAGCAAGGGATTCAGGAGTTGCCCCTCAAAATGGAAGACAATAATTTAAAATGTTATTAAAATAGGTAAACTACAATCTTAGAAATTGTGTAGCTTCGTAACAGTGTTTTGGTAATGGAAAGAAATGGAAATTATTAGAAATTTTGACAAGGAAGAGTCTGAAACCAAGCCCTTGTTAGTGCATCTCTGACCCTGGGCTGGAGAAGGTGTGTTAGGAACACCCTACGTCACTTGCTAAAGTAATCACTCTACAAGGGAAGAGTCCGTCTGGTTACCCCAGCAGAATGAGGCTTGTCTTTAACTTCACGCATCTCTTTTTGCTCTGATTCTATGCCTTCTGAACAAGCTTCTAACCTAAATTTTTTTATTTTTTTATTTTATTTATTTATTTTTTTAATAGAGACGGGGTCTCGCTCTTGCTCAGGTTGATCTCGAACTCCTGACGTTGAGCGATCTTCCCGCCTCAGCCTCCCAGAGTGCTGGGATTACAGGCGTGAGCCACAGTGCCCGGCCAAACCTAAATTTTATTTTCCAATTAGACTTTCCTGGCAGTAAAATAAGCTGAAGATTCAGATTGCTTCACAAGTATCCTTTTAGTGTAAATGAACAGATTGAACTTTTGTTTTGTTTTGTTTTTAAAATCAGCTTCTAGCAAGCTTTATTTTTAACATGAATGAGTCCTTGAGAGTCTGTCTATTCAGTAGTTGAACTAATAAAAGTGAATTTCTGAACATTTTCATTTTTAAATGGCTGGACCCTCAAGATTTATTTCCTTGAGAGTTTCAATTTTAAAGAAAAAAAAAAAGCTACCAAAGATTCTCTTTTTATGAACTCTTTAACCGCAACATGGATGAACTAAAATTCACATTTTGTCATTTAACCTGAAAAATAGTTTATGAAATCTTGTCACGTATAAGATTTATTGTTGTTTAAAACTATGTATAACATTTTATTTTAAATTATATTCATGATGGCACTTATTGAGGCTGGGTAATAAATACAGTGAATGTTCATTACGTTATTTTTTAAAAATTCCATAGTAAAAAAGTAAAACAACAGCAACAAAAAGCAAACAAAAAGATATAGCAGGAGATTTAGAATCCATCTCCAAAGAACTTTCTAAAATGGAGGTAATGCAATTTGTTCTCTGCCTGGATTTTCAGTGCATTTGTCTCCACAACAAGCACAACTTTAGCTCAAGTTACTTGAGCAGTGCTATCAGGATCCCCTGGCTCTGCCCTGTTTCTTTGCCAGAAGGTACTATATTTGGATCTGTGCATAACAGTTGACACTTTGGCTCAAATCGTAACAACCAACTCATTTCTTTTCTAGAAGGATTGGTGCTTGTTAGTTCTTGCTGATTATATTGAAATATTTGTGAAATATACAGGATTTTGATTTTTCTTAGGGGATGTTTCTGCCCTCTTGATGAAAGAACTAGAACCTCTTCTTGTACACCAACGTCTCCCTCTATCCCCTTGTGTGCCAAAAGGATCTCTTGTTCCAAATTTATTAATATATATGCTTCTGTCGTTGGGCCAGAAGTACTTTAGTGTTGCAGAGTCTAAGTTCTGAAATTATAGCACACTGATTTAATTGCCATTATATACATAAATTTAACAGTATAAATTTCTAAATAAATGTAATGAATAATATAAGTAATATAATTTATAAGTAGTATAAAACTATATTAAATATAAAAAAATACAAGAATTTGTCTTTAGTTTGTTTCCGTCCTGAAGATTAAATCCTACACAGAGAGATTTATCACCCTATTTCATTTAAAAAGATATTCAATTAATGTTAATTTGGAAAATGTATTTATTTTGCCTATATTTTTCATAGTACTTTTTTGTATTAGTTTAACTAGTGTGTTCAGGGCGTTTGTTTAAAAAGTTATCAAAATAATTTTTTAACATTTAATATAACTTTGATTAAGACTATTCTATTGAGATTGATTAAAGTATGTCTATCTATATCATGTCAAATTTTTTTTAATTTTTAAATTTTTCATGAGTACTAGTACACCAGAATGGTTAAGTACAAATTAAAATATTTAATAGTTTGGTTTTACCTAGACAAAACTTGTGAATATTTTATTTGTCTGATTCAATTTGGATATGTAACTAGTATTAATGAAATAACCATATATATGCTCCCATATTTTTCTTCCTAGGAGAAATATCAAACATTGTGTGAGATTTTAATTTGATTTTTTCACTCTTTTTCATATACTGGAAAATAAGTTATTATCATCAAGGGACTCATTTCTGTTGGGAAGTCTATGCATCTTAACAAAAGTAATGGTTTTAGCTTAAAATAATTGAAGAAAAATATTTCTTCCAATCAATTTTGAGATTTATGTCTCAATCCTGAAATGACTTTTAATATAATCAATCTTTTTACCTTCTTGCAGTTTACCTAATCATCTGTGTCATTTATGCAAAATATAAAAATCATCAAGGAAAGTTTATAATCCTAAATTAGAACCATGTTGGGCTGAATCAGACCTACGTGAAAATAAGATTCCAGATGACACAAACTTCCATAATACATTCTGTAAAAGTAGCCACACATTTTAGTTAAATACAGGTACGTATGTTCAGATTGCCTGCATTTAAAACCTGGCTCTGCATATATTAGCCAGGTGTACAGCTGTGAGTAAGATATATTAATGCTGGGCCTTCATTTTATTATCTGAAAATACTGTATAGTACCTAGCTGATAGGGGAAGAAGTAAGTCAACGTATGTGAAGGATTCAGAAGAGCATTTAGCTATTATTAAATGTTGAAATTATTCAAAATTTCAATTTGTTCCAAAGGTATATGGTAAGCATATGTGCCAATGTGTGTAACCAACGTATGTGTCTATAACAATGTCACGTGTATTGATAGGACTGATAATGCTACTCCTAATTTTCAGTTTATTGTAAAAGTAACCTATTTTCATTGAAAATTTGAGAAGAAAAAGCAAATAGAAGTAGAATAAAATTATATGAAGTTTTCACTACCCAGAAGCAACAACCATTGATAACATTTCTATCCAGACTTTTCCCATGAATTTTAAAATGTAAGCTTTAAGGTATAAAGTAATATTTAACTAAAAAAATAGATTTTGTTATTTATACATAGCAAAACTGCAGTTGCTTTGTTAATGCTTTGAAATTCTGAGAAGCAAAAGGCATCAAATTTTGGCTTGAATATAGTTTAGAAAATATTCTGTCATGTCAAATAATCAGATCATAAAAATATTTACGGATTCTAGTTTCATATCTCAGATTTTTAAAAAATGTCTTCCTTACTTTCTTTACCAGTTAACCTTTTCACAGCTGAGAGAAAGTGGCTTTGAGAAATTTCCCAGAATTAATTTTATGAAATTAAATGCCAATAGGTATGTGTATATTACATAGACTGAGAGAATTTGATGTGATGTACATTAGATGCTATCAGCGGAATGAAGTCTAGTTTTGATATACGTTGTTGGTCCACATTCATTCTCTCATATTATTCCTTATCTTAAGAACAATTGTAAGCTTTAATCAGATTTTTCATGAATTGATTAATCACTGTTAGTACTACATCCCTTACGTTTTGGCTGGGAATGACATGCTTTCATGCATTCCAAACTACAAACGTGGGTACCTTCCAACCAAAATATTGGTTTCCTTGCTTTTCCCAGAGTATGTAAATGAATTTTAAAAACACTTAGCAGAGGTTCTATCTTTTGGGTGGAGAGATTTTACTGTAAATAAAGCATATGAAGATTAGATTTCCCCAAGGATCTTTCCAATCCAAAAAATACAACTTAAGGCCTTCTTTGTACACTTGCCTTGTTAATAATTATGTTCTCATAACTTGACTGTTCACGGAAAGATGTATGGAAATGCATCAGAAACTCTAAACCCAGACATGTGAAAGACTAATGAATCAGCAGAGATTAGATCAGTGGTTTAGGACAAACACCATACTTAAAGACACTGAGATTTGAAAAGCCAGCTAATTTAAAATTAATTTGGGACTAATATAAGTTTATATTATCATGATGAATTTAGTCAATTTATGTAGTTTTAAAAAGATCTGTGTCATTTTATTATCATTATAGATAATATATATTCTAAATATGAAATATAGAGAATTATAAAATGAAAAAATTAATGGCCTCGTAATCCCATCTCCCAAAGATAGCTGAGGTATATACATATACTTTTCTATATATACATAGAGTTTCGACATACACGTAGAGTTTGGGCATGGTAAACACTCACTAAATAAGAGCGCATAGCATTTTAGGGATATATGCTAAAGTGTTGATGGTTAAAAGAATCATCCACAATGTGTCAGTCAGGGTCCCAGGAGGAAACAGATAGTAGATTCAAATGTGTTTAATTGAAAATAATTTAATAAAGGATTCTGTATAGTGGTGTGGGCAGAGTGTCTTCTCCAACAGTGAGTTACCACCTTTTATAAGTAAGATCTTTCTAAGTAAGCACTCTCACAGTGAGCATTTTAAATGTTCTTTTTTCCCATTTTCCTTAACTCATTAGTAGAAATGTGCAAGACATTATGATGAGCACATGAAAAGCTAACAATCTTTTTATGTATCTCTTTTTGGTTGTCTAGTCCAGAGCTCCTGAACTTTTTACATCAAGGCAAACTCGGCAACTGGGAAAATGGATGAGGGTCATGGTCTGCCCCACTTCCTGGGTTGAGAAGAAATTAATTTCTTGGAAAAAATTTTAATGGAAAATTCCAGAAATAAACAATTCATAAATTTTAAATTGCGTGCTGTTCTGAGTAACATGATGAAATTTCAGGCTGTCCTATTCCTTCCCAGCGGGCACATGAATCATCCCTTTGCCCAGCCTGTCTTTGTGGTCTAAGCTCCTCACTGTTGGTCACTTAGTAGCCATCTCAGTTATCAGATTGACTTTGGCAGCATCACAGTGCTGACGTGCAAGTAATCCTCATTTTACTCAACGGTGGCCCAAAGTGCAAGATTAGTGATACTGTGAGTTCAGATATGCTAAAGAGAAGCTGGAAATTCCTTCCTTCAAATGAAAAGGTGAAAGTTCTGCACTTAATAAGGAAGGAAAAAAATTATATGCTGAGGTTGCTAAGATCTATGGTAAGAATGAATCTTCTATCCATGAAATCGTGAAGAAGGAAAAGAAATTTGTGCATAGTATATATGGTTCAGTGCTATTCTGGTTTCAGGCACCCAGGGGGGTCTTGGTATCCCCCTTGGTATCTCCCGCAGATAAGTGGGGACTAGTGTAACATCTTCACATACCAAACCTTTTCAATTATTGACTCATTTTTTTTGTTTCTATCTTGTCTCCAAAATTACTCTCACATATTCTCTATTCTCTTAACCAATGAATTGACTTAATCTGAGTATAACATCAGACTGGCTAAACCTTGATCTTATCATGGGGAATATTCCTCCCCTTCTGAAATACCAAACTTGAATGGAGCTCCCCAATACTTTTCTCAGTGCCTTTCTCATCTATACTTCTTATTCATACCCAGCACTCACCAACTGGATTTTTTTTTTCCTTACTAGAAACTGCCAGTGATATATACACAGTTCCTTTAACGTTTGCTCCCCTTCCTTCAATATCAGTTATTCAGAGCGCCTCCAAAACTCAGACTTGAATCCTTGAAGCTAGTTTACACTTTGCCTTCTTCCTCTGTTACACATTTACTTAGTTGCTTGGGCTATGTGGATCCGCTTGTAGTCTTTCTCATCCATATTCTTTCTTTCCTCTCTCTCCATCCCTGTTTTAGTTCTGCCCTTCTTCCAGGACTCCTTAGTAAGCTTTAGAATGACACTGTGCCTTCTATCTTTTCTCCCTAGATTGCCAGATGTTTCTTTAGGTATTAGAACTGCTAATCCTTCCTCTGCGTTCTAGATTTTAAACATTCCCTACTCATAACTATGAGTGGTTTATTTATCTTTCAGTATAAATAAAGTTTAAAGATAAACTGACTTAAAGTAATACAGGAACTTTTTTAAGACTGGCACTTTACAGTTTACTGGGTGCAACTGTAAAAACTCCTCAGAGCTATGCCATCTTGTAATTAAAAGTTTCTGTTATTTTGGAAGTGCTACAAGAGGTTCTGAGTCATACATTGGATAATAAAATGTTAGAGCAAACATTTATACACTTAGGCAAATACTGTACTTGGATGGAATATTCTTAAAAGCTCTTCCTGCTAAATCAGCTAATCTTTTGATCTCCTTTTTTTTTTCTACTCTAGCTTTTTCCCTGGTTATGATAAAATGAAGCTTTTAATACGGTTACCTTTGCAGTAGTCACTGCCTTATTGCTTAGCCCTGTAGAGTTAATGAGGCCAAGGACACTGGTTTGATTTCCCCATGGATCAGTTTCTTCTTGTTCTGCTAGTCTGTTAGTCACAGACTGTCCTTCAAAGCACGGCCAACCATTTCATAAATGTCAGTTATGAGGGAGATGGAGAAGGAGAGTCAGAATAGCTCCGTGGCAGTTCATTCTAAAATGCCCTACTGGTTCCGGAGTTTCATCCTCCCTCATGTACAAATAACTCAGCATTTATTTTACCCGTAATTTGCTGCAGCTAGCTTCTCTATGGCCCTCAACAGAGATAGTTTGCATAGCTTTCCATCTTCTTTCTCTGATCTTTAAGCTGGATGGCCTACTGAATTTACTCAGAGGCAGGCACTGTGTCGTCACGAAAAGAACACGAGCTTTGGAGTTAGAACTTTCGTTCTTCTACTATCACTGATCAGTTGTGTGCCCTTGGTTAAATTTCTTAATCTCTAAGTTTCTGCTTCTTCCTACTTTATACGATTGTAAGAATTAAGTAAAATAATGTACATAAAGCACCAAGAACATGGTATATGCGTAATGAATGTTAAAGTTCTCTACTTGTCTTTTATGATTCATAATCAATTGGTCAGGAAAGTTTGATATGGCTATCATTTACGTAGCACCTACTCAGTGCCAAGTATGTTTTGTAGTGCTTTATGCCTATATTATCACGATTCCTCATGATAATCTCACAAGGTTATTTATAATTATCATTTCCTTTAAGATAAAGAAACTGAGATAAAATGTTCTATCCACGATGCATGGTTTTCATCTGAGCATAGTATACGGCAAATTGGGCTTACAGGGCTATTTCTAGAGAACCAGTTTTTAAGCACTACAGTTTAATAATTACCCAGAGTCAGGGGAGAGAATGTTGGCTAAAAAGGCAGATTCTGGGAGCCCCCCTGCAAGCTGCCCATGTCATTTAGATGCAGTTGGGCCTTTGGAGGACACTTGGATAAATATCAGTCTATGCAAGATAACTTAATTCGGTTCATTTATTCTATACTTTCAACTGCAGTGGGAGGAGGTTCAGAGGGCAGACTAGCAACTGTGGGCTAAAACTGAATTTGCATAAATAAGCCACAATGTGCTCACTCAACTCCTCCTCATCACCTCAAGATGCTTGTCCTCTAGTGATACCTCCATGGAAGACCTGGATTCTTGATGTCTTTCATGCATCTTTGTCGATCCACCCTCCATGTAACTGTACCAGCAGCAAACAGATGAGGAGGCGCAGAGGTGGGACTCCCATAGTGTAACTCCAGCCGTGGCCCTGTGGAACTGTCGCAAGCTGTAACCTCTTGCAACCAACTTGCCTATCTGTAAATGGGGATGACATTCATCTTATAAAGTTAGCGTAAGGATTACCACACCACCTAGCTCATGGCAGGAGTTTATAAATAGTTGCTCTTGTTATTTATTTATTTTATTTTTCAGTGAGATGTCAAACATGATAGCCTACATATTAAAGCACTCCGTGAACCAGTTCTCATTCTAGAAAACCCTTTCCTCCAAAACGATCCTTTGGAAAATGTGATGAAAGCTAATGAACCAGCACCGTACAATGAAGATATACTGTGAGCCACACAGGTATTTTTAAATTCTCTAGTATCCACGTTAAAAAAAAAAAAACAGGTGAAATTAATTTTAATCATGTATTTCATTTAGCCAAATAAAACTATTATAATTTCAGCATGTGATCAATTAAAATTATTGAGAGATACATTATTTTTTTCATACTAAGTCTTCAAAATCCAGTGTGCGGTTTCCACTTCCAACCTATTTCAATTTGGGCACTACATTTTCAACGGCAAAGTGAAACGTAGTTCTGCCAAAGCGAAATCGTGTTTAATGGAAATGTTATTCGGGGGTTCACGGACCTCATGAAGTTCACCCTTGCTTTATACGCCCTTGGTTAAGAACTGTCCCTTTGACGTTTCATAACCCAATTTATAACGTAAAAGGGTCAACGAATTACTTTCCCCGCGTTCACTGCACGTTATTCCCGTTTGCTGATGAATAAATCCCTCGAGCTAAAGGAGAGGGGGCTGCCGATTGGGACGTACAAAGGGCCGCTGTTTTGTGTCGCTGTCTTCCGCTGTGATGACAGGGTTAACTTCTGCACATTAGGGTTACAGGTTTTCACCTTCCTGACGAGCAAACGTCAGGGGCCGCACTTCTCGGAGCACAGAAGGCTCTTGCAAACCCGCAGGCAGGAGCCGCTGAACTTGCACAGACAGGGATTTATTCAAAGCCCCTTGCTATTTTTAGCCTGAGCAACTGCTCGCCGAGTTTATGGAAAGAGAAACGCACCCGCTACAAGACAGACACTCGCGGCGGTCAGACCTTTGCCAGGTGCCGCTCGAAAGCCCCTGAGACTACTCCCACCGAAACCCGGTGGCGCGTCTGTTTTCCCACAGCAGGAGCGGCGCGGCCTGCGCGGCCCGGAGGCGTGGCCGGGCGCGGGGGCGTGGCCCCGGGCCGTGGGCGGGGCCGGGACGGCAAGGAGGCGGAAGTTCCCGCGGGCGGTGGGGACGGCGCACGCACTGCGAGTCACTTGTCAGCGCTCGTCTGAGGCGGAGGCTGCGCCGCGCCGCGCCGGACCTGAGGTGAGTGGCCGCCGGCCCCGGAGGCGCGTCTCCGAAATCCTGCAGGGGGGCGGGCGGGCAGCGGGCGCCGAGCGCGGGAAGGGAAGCGCGGCCGGGGAGGAGGAGGGGGCGCTCCTCGCGCCGCGCCGGCTCCTCAGGTGCTTTGCGGGCGCCGCGCGGGAGCGGGCGTGGGGCCAGAGGGCGAGCCCTGGAAGTCCCCGCAGCCCGGGCCGGCCGGGACAAGCGCACCGGAGACAGGGGCGCGAGAGCCGGCGCCGGGGGGCGGCGAGGGCGGGCGCGGACGGGCTCCCGGGCGCCGCCGCTGCCACCCGCCCGGCTGCCTGCCGGCGTCGCTGGGCTCCCCCCGGTGGCGTCGGGTACACCCGGGTGGTGCCCGAACCTCCTGGGGGAGACGGGGGAAAGCGGGACTGGACGGAAAAGGCGTTGTGATTTTTTTCTTTGCTCTCAGACCACCGAGAAGCAATTGCGTGCCTCCAGACACTTGCAGCTGTGTAATCGAGGAAAAGTGCGTCCGGAAATAAAGCTCGTTCAAAAAACAAATCTGTCACGAACGCCGGATTTATCCATGCTCGCGTGCTCTGGGGGGCTTTGGTAAGGCTGTGCCTTCGGTGCGTTTGACAGCAATAAGTGGAAAAAGGAAGGGCGTGCTGGACAAGGGCAGAGCTTGGAAAGAAACTTGGCGGCTGCGCTGGGCAGGGCAGGTCTGGGTGTGATCGCCAGATCCTTCCCCGAGTCCGCCCTCCTGGCCCGGACGACGTCCGAGCCCGCCTGCCACGGAGACGGCCCGCGCCGGAGCCTTATTTGGCCAGCAGGGCTAGGGTGAACCTCTCCTGGAAAACCGTCTCGTCGGCCGCTTTCATCCCGTGCCTGTGGCTTTGATTCTTCAGCTCTGCCTTCGTTATCTCTCCATCGGGGGAGAAAAAGGGAATCTCGAGATACTTCTCTTTAACGCCAGGTCCTTCTTGTCACTCTAGTTCGCCGCGAGTTCTTCTTTCCCCCCGCTCCCTGCCACCCACCGGAGAAGCTGGGTTTCGAGTGTGGGAAACACCAAGCTGCCTTCCCTAGTTCTAGAGCAAAGACATCGTTTAGACGTTCCCCCGAAAGAAAAAGTCCGGAACTGTACAGAAATTCCAGCATTTCCTACGTGTCTGAAAGCAGAGTGGGGCTGCTGTTTGCTGCCTGCCTGGTATTTTAGGAAGGGGCGCTAATAACCAGACCTGGAAAAGGCCAATAAAAATATTGCCATTGCTTAGGGCACAGAATGTTTTAAGGCAGATGAATTGCAAATGAAGCTGGCAGAAGGAGAATCTAGAAATGGGATGACACTGGTTTTGTGGCGTGGTTATGACCTTGCCAGCGCTAGAAATTTCAATCACAAGTGAGAAAAGTCAAGAATGGAGTCCTCAAGTAAAGGGGGAAGTTGCTTGTGTATGGGTTGGTGTATAAATGAAATACATTTTCTCGTAGGGAAGAATGGGGCCAAAGGAAGTTGAGCCTAACTTTCATAATCTTCCCCTGACACAAGTTAAAGATTAAAAAAAGAGGGCAGGATTCCTGTGAAGTATCAATTGGCTTCATATACTTCTGATTTGTACTGTGTGCTAATTCAGGACCGTTTTTTTCCTACTAGTTTTATGAAGATCTTTTCTTTTTGTAGCAGGAAAGCAATGAAATTGTGCGTTGGTCCTTATTAGCTCTCGTCTGTTTGTTTTTCACCTGTATGCAATAGTTTGACTTCTGGTGTGGCCTTTGGGTCTTTTTTAGTACCCTGTGCCTATTTATTCAGTATGAAGTAGTATGTTGTTGCCTAGGGGTTCAATGTACTACCGTGCTAGTGGAAAAGCTCATTTGGTTTCTAGGCAGATGCAGTGCGTATTTTCTCTGATTTAATTTTTTTAAAGAACCAGGCTTATTTGAAAGTTTTACCTCATTTTCTCTTTACGAGAAAGAGGAATCTGTTTGCTTTAAATATACCCAGTGGTTTGAATAGCTACATCTGCCACTATGAATTTGGTGCAATGGGATAGAAATTTTGAATGGGTTAATAAGAAAATGAAAAAAATATTTAAAGACAGGTAATATAAGGTGGTGATTTTGTTGCACAGCTCCGATTTTCCAAGGAAGTATGTTTTAAAAATTATATATCTGTTATGTTTTTAATTTTTTTTTAACACATTGACTGCCACACTAGAAAAAAAATGCTTTTCCTTGGGGCCACAGTGTTTTATTATGAAAATAGAATAAAAATGCCAAAAACAAAACGATCCTTTCTAATTTAATGAAAAATTTTTTATTGTTTTTTGTGGGTGAGTTATATGCAACTTGAAAAATAGTCTTTGCAGTGCCCAAGATGAAGAGACGTGTAAGCTATTTAAGCTTCATAAGGCCATGGGCTCAAAACTAGCACGAGTTAAATACAACTCACATGGCAGTTAATGCGTTAAAGAGGGAACCGTTCTGTTTCTTAGTATTACACTAAAAGAAAAAAAAAATCTTCATTCCTTCCCATCTCTCCTGCTACTATAACAACCAGTAGTAAACTCCAAGTTAAACTTTTTTTTTCTTTTAAAAAAAATTATGTGAAACTACTACCATGAGAATGATTGTGAGCTCACTTACTATAAGACAGAAAAAAGAAAGCACTGATGTGCTGATCCTTTTCTAAAGCACCAATTCAAGTTCATGCATTAAGGTTAACCTTGACTTCTACCACATTCAGTCATAATCTTATTCAGTGGATGATAAATGCCTACTGTCTACTTTGCCTGATGAGATGTGTGTATAAAACAAGCAGGCTCTGATTGAAATATCACTGTGCTAAATTACTGCCTATCACTGCCTATCTGAAGGACAGGTAGATATTACTTTAACTGTGGAAAATACTATGTCCTTATGAGAGGAAATACGAGTTGTAGTTCATGATTGGAAAGAACAGTTTTGTGCATTAAAAAATAACTTATTGCTGGGTGCAGTGGTGTGCGGCTGTAATCCCAGCTACTTGGGAGGCTGAGGTGGGAGGAACTCTTGAGCCCAGGAGTAGAGACCAGCCTGGGCAACATAAGGAGATCCCCATCTCAAAAAGCAAGATAAAACAAAACAAAACAAGATTCTCATTTTGAAGAATTTAATATTTGGAAAGCATGAATGGGAGCCTACTAATTCACAGTGCTTTTCATTTGTTAGAGTAACTTAAAATTTAATTAAGTGCCAACTGCAAATAGAAGAATATGTGAGGTGAAGGGAAGGGGAAAATCATTTTGAATTCAACCTGCAATAAAATCTTATTCTTTCTGTTATATATTAATAAAGCACCGTAAAGTACTTTGGTTAGAGTTTGAATGAAAGAAGCCACAAAATAGGATTGTAGCAAGTTGTAGAACTCATCAAATGTCTATCTAGAAGTATGTTCTTTCTTTTTTTTTTTTTTAAATGTATGTATTTTTAAGTGTTGCTGGCTGCTTCTGACAGGCAGAAATATATTCTGATATGGAATCTTTAGACTATGCAAATTGGCATGAGTGTAAGAATTGCGTATTAGTTCATAGATTCCCTTTCTTAGACTGAAATTAATAAATAACTTTTTTTTTTTTTTTTTTTGAGACAGAGTCTCACTTTGTTGCCCTGCCTAGAGTGAGTGCTGTGGCGTCAGCCTAGCTCACAGCAACCTCAGACTCCTGGGCTCAAGCGATCCTATTGCCTCAGCCTCCCGAGTAGCTGGGACTACAGGCATGTGCCACCAGGCCCGGCTAATTTACTCTATATATTTGTAGCTGTCCAATTAATTTCTTTCTATTTTTGGTAGAGACGGGGTCTCGCTCTTGCTCAGGCTGGTCTCGAACTCCTGAGAGCTCAAACAATCCGCCCGCCTCGGCCTCCCAGAGTGCTAGGATTACAGGCGTGAGCCACTGCGCCCAGCCAATAAATAACTTTATATACACTTATCCTCTATATCCTTTCACCCCCCCAAAACAAAATACTAAACATAATTTATAATTGGCTTTATATTAAATGCATTTAAATATGTACTAGGGTTTCAAATAAACATTTTTTTAACCATCTCATTTTTTTTCACAGTGTCTTTCATCTCCTGGCATTGGACTTTGAGCCATTAGAATCATGAGCAACTACAGTGTGTCCTTGGTTGGCCCAGCTCCTTGGGGTTTCCGGCTGCAAGGTGGCAAGGATTTCAACATGCCTCTGACAATCTCTAGTGTAAGCAAACTTTACAGATTTTATTACAGATGTTCATTCAGTGGTTGGTCCTGGAAACCTGAGGGCTGAGTTGTTGAATTCTCTGTTGACCTGTACTCTACTTATTATGATTGCTTGTGGGATTTAATGTCAGCAAGTGTAGTTATCTATAATAAAGGATGGGAGGAGGATACTTAGCAAGGATAATTGATTTCAATTTAGCTTATTTTTCCATTTTCCTCCAAATTATCAATAATAAAATGGAAAAGCATTTAACTAGGGCGCAGACTGTAAATTTTTGAACTGTCTTTAATTTGGGGAATTTTTGAACCTTAGTTTCTTTATATGTAACTTTAGAAGGTTGTGCTGTGGGATTTTAATGGTCCCTTTCAGCTCCAAAAGCTGTTATTAAAACCTTTTGATCAAAATTGAATAAAATGGGCCAGGTGTGGTGGCTTACTCCTGTAACCCTAGCATTTTGGGAGGTTGAGGTGGGAGCATTGCTTGAGGCCAGGAGTTTGAGACCAACCTGAGCAAGAGCAAGACCCCATCTTTACCAAAAATGAAAAATTAGCCAAGTGTGGTGGCACACACCTGTAGTTGCAGCTACATGGGAGGCTGAAACAGGAGAATCGCTAGAGCGCAGGACTTCGAGGTTGCAGTGAGCTGTCATGATGCTACTGCACTCTAGCCCAGATGGCAGAATGAGACCCTGTCTCAAAAAAAAAGAGAACAAAATTACTGTTTTATTATTTTCCTCAGCTCACTTTCTGATGAAGGTGACAGCCAACAGTAAAATGGCCAAATCTACTTACCTTTGAAGAGGAAATGAAGGGCTTGGGTCTCAAGTAGTAGTCAGCCAATGAATAATTGAGATTTGGCTTTTTACCTCCTTGCGGACTTAGTTTGAATGTATTCTGTACATATATTTTAAGGAAACGTTTTCATTATTATGATGATACTGATGAGGGGAGTAATTACAGCTTCCATTTATTGAGGCTTGACTATATGTCAGGCAGTGTTTCACTTTCATCACCAGTAGGTAATTATGACTATTAATTAACTTTTTAGGGGGTTTGTTTTTATATGTTCAAATTAATATGAATTTCTCTACTCCTCTTTTACTCAGATGGTAGCGTAATATACACACTGTTCTCAGTGATTTACCATGGAGAACTTTCTTTCTATATAAGGAGTTTAAAAAAAATTGTGTGATAGTTTCTTATAGGAAAGTAACAATTTATTTAACCAATTCTCTACTGAAGGGTAGTCATGTTGTTTCCCATACTGCTATTACAAACAGTGCTACAGTGAATACCATATAAAAGTATATAGGTACATAATTAACTATGTGTGTCTACGTCATTTTTGATAGGTTGTGCAGTGAATGAAAATACCTGTTTTCTGCCCCCAAACCCCCAGACTTACCAACAAAGTTTGGGATTTTTACCAAATGCTATAAAGGCATCATCTCATTTAATTCTTATATCAGCCTGCGAAATAGTGGTATTATTCCCATTGTACAGAACTGTGCTGTGAGCTCACATCTGGGGGTATGAAAGAGTTGGCTTTCAAGCAGTTATGTTGCCTGCCTAATTAGGCTGCTTGCCTAATAATTCCCTTTATCTTAAATGTAATTAGCTTGTTTCTCTAATCAGATATTTAGAAGAGTATCATTTTGTTTAATTATATATATATAAAAATATACAAACACACTCTGCATCTTATAGTATATATATATATATACACACAACTTGATTTTGATAGATTAAAAATAAGTATGTAGCCTACATATCCCTATTAAAATACTGCAAATATCATTTTACTAATGGAGTTTCCTTTGTTTCTTGGCTATGGATTTTAAAATAGTTATCTTTATCACCAATTTCTATTTTGATTCCAGTTAATCAGATTTGGTAAGGAAATATATTCATATGTAATCTAGTCTGCAAGTTTTAAGACTTTTGTGGTTGGATGAAATTTTAAATATAAAGTATCCATGTGAAAATGTGTCTTGTGATTTATTCCCGTTTGAGTGAGGTAGTGGTTTTTTCCTCCTACTGAAGATCTATTATGACAACAGGAACAATATTGGAATGTTATCTGTTTTTATGTTTTGTTAACATTATTTTACATTAAGTTTGAATATTCTACATTTAATTGTCTAAAGAAGTTACTGTTCCATTTAAAATACTTTCATTTCTGCTGAAAAAAAGTCCAGAAATAAATTGATGCCTAAATGAGACAAACTTAGTCATCACTTTGTTATTTGGTAAAAGAAATGCAAATGGACTATGTAAATTTTGTGGTACCATGCCTTTAAATAAAGATTTATGTTCCTCAGTTCCCTGGCAGACAGTTTGAGGTGCTAGGTCTATGTTGTGTTGCTGATCCAACAGAACACTGTGTACATACGTATGTGCCCTCCCCTGGCACAGAAGAAATGCTTTCCTTGTGTAGACAGAGTGCTAATTAAAGGATTTTGAACATACTGATTAAAAGAGACTATGGTAACAAAGCTGCTGAGTTATTTCTGTTCTCTTACAAAAGTCTCTGCCATCTACTGTGACCTTTTTGGGGCTTGTGCAGTGGGGCATGCAGTTCGCTCTGGACTGGAGAGGATTGGAGGGGGAGGGGGAGAGAGAAGGGAATGTTGGCTCAGCAGGGCTGCTGGGCTGTTGGCCTTTCATTGTAGTTATTTTTAACCCCTTGTGTGGTTTAATTTAAACATGCCTAATAACATTGCCTAATAAAGATTTGTGTTTAATAACTAATTTATATTTTGGTTAGATTATTAATATTGTAAATTTTTTGCTTTCATCTTAATTAGTTCTCTGGTTATGCTTATTCTACCTTAATTATGTAAAATTACTGGGATTATTTTTTTTCAGTGATCAGCAAGTTCTTTAATTAATAATATCAAGAAGCAATTAAAACCTGAAAGCCTGCCTTAAAACCTGTAATTTAATGATTCTCCTATTTTGATAATGCATATGAAATTCTGATTAAGGTGTGACACGCAGTATTCTCGGAATTATCTTTTAGAATATTATCAAATTTAAAAACCAAAAATTTAGAGACTTGAAACAAATCTCCCACAGTTATAGGGAGTATAGCGGTTATATTTTTTAATTTATTCTCTTGAAATTCTAAAAGAAAAAATCGGAAGTTTTTGCTTAGTTGGGAACTTTTGTATCTTTATATTGAGAGTTCAAGAGTGTACATTTTTTTCTCTGATCAGGTATTATGTCAAACTCCTATAGCCCATTTACATTCATTTGTAGCACTGGAATTCTGCGGTACAAATTGTGTTTTGAGATAAATTAGCCATTTGAACATTCTGTTTTCTGGAGATTTTGTTTTACCGGCATGTGAATATGGTGACTATTACTTGTATCTTAAAGCATGCCAGCTATAAAATTTTAACATTTCAGTCAAATATATTCATCATCTGTATTGCATGAATTTTATATTATGTTTTGTGGATGGATTTCCAAGATAAGATTGGCAACTTGCTAACTTTTTAAAAGGATCCACAGATTGCTGTAACTGCATGATCACATGTCGTTGTCTTCAATTTCCTATCCTTAAAATGGAATACTGGCTCTAGGACTTTGCAGGCTGTCTTTTTATGACCCTGTATTTATGAAATTGCCCTGAAGCCATGGAATGTGGGGACGGGTTTCATTGTAGCAGTTTGGGTTTGTTGGTCTTTGCCAGTATATTTTATAGGAAGAAATAGGAGACTTGTTACATAATTCAAGGCTATATTTTGGCCAGTTCATGTTCCTCCTGATGGAATTACAAGAAGGATTACGTATTTGTGGATAACGTCTTTTAAGTACAGCATCCTAAAGTTGAAATACTCTGCTTTGTGTTATTTTCTAACATGTAATGTTAGAGCTTTTTTCTTCACTATCAATATTTGAATTTCCTGAAGATGATCTCCCAGTTCTCTACAAACACATTTCAAATGCTTCTTTAGCAGATAAAAGTGAGGTCAGACTTTTAAATACCCGAATAATAATGACTTTGATTCTCAAGAGTTAGGGAAGGATTCATCGTTATAAGTTCAGACAAAATTTTAATTGAATTTGAAAAGCAGAAGAAATTTACCATTTCCTGGAGTATGGAGTCCTGTTTGGGAGTATAGCACACAACAGAGAAAGACAGTATTGTGAAACAACTTGCTGTGAATTCATTCAGTAGTTTATAGGAATACTTTCTAGAAGCCATTGAAGAAGATACAAAGCCTTGGGGAGTGCAAAGGTTGGGTGGAAAAGAAATACGCAGAGTACTGCAGTACTGGGCAGTGTCATAAGACCTGTCATAAGACAGTATTTGATGAAAAGACATTCAGATCAGTGTTTGTCAGTTTTAGAGAAAGTTAATTTAGTTTGGGTAACTATATAATGTACATTTTACATATGTGTTCTCTCTCTGCTTTTACAATATTAATTACCTTTTGTGTGGGGTTCAGAGACCTATCTTTTCCCATGCGACAGTTTTCTGTTTTTTGTGGTAACAAGTGTCAAGAATATCAAGATAATTCTGAAGACTTTTTTTTTTTGTCTTTTATTTGTAAAGAAATGAAAATCTTATCAGTATGTTTAGATCTTTTGTATTTGTGGAGGTTGGCTTCCTTTAGGAGAAGTTAATTGAACTGGTCCTCGAAGGATGAAATTTGAACATCTCAAAGCCAGTATTTCTCGATGTTGGTTTTCAGTCTAGTGAAGATGAAGACTTTTCTTGCCTTTGCTTGACTCTTGAGTAAAGCTGTGAATATAGTTGAGTGAGTCTCCAGACATGCCAACTGCGGAGTTCCCCTCATAGAGGAGGACAGAAAGACTTTCAGTCCTCTCAAGCTGAAATGGGAGAACTATCCTACCTTCAATAAATGGGCCTATTGTTAATTTTGAGCTGTTGAGTATTTTCTTTGACATTCCCTCCCAGCTACCCTGTCATAACGCCAAGTTAGAAAGTTACTTTAGTTTGTGTAACTATATAATGTATATTTCACGTGTATGTTCTTCGTCTGCTTTTAAAGTATTAATTATCTTTTGTGTGGGGGGGTCAGAGCCCTATCTTTTCCCAGGTGGCAGTTTTCTACTTTTTGTGGTCACACGCGTCAAGAATATCAGGATAATTCTGAAGACATTTTTATGGTCTATCATTCGTAAAGAAATGAAAATCTATTCAGTGTGTTTTATTGCAAATTAGTTTTAGAAGAAACGGGGCTTGCTTGTTTGCTCTTAATAAATGGTGGGCATTTTGGAGAGTTATTTGTTAAGAGAAATTTTCCTGGTAGGCAGGACTTTTGTATCTGATGGAGGAAACAACACTGTAGGGTTTGGGTAAAGTGAGAATAGCATTTTAGACTTAAGTAAAGATTTTTATACAACCTATTCACCTACTCATGAATTTGGTATAATATCTGCCTAAAGAGAGAATATTGAAACCTGTGGACTTTCAGTTATTTTGAGAACTTTTGAGGCAAAAGCTTGTCTTTATGATGATTGTGGGTCACACTGCAGGTGAATATATATTCACCGATTGTCTTTGTCCATGACATCCTGTTTGCAGTAGCTCTTACCCACATTCCCATATTCCAGCAGGGCAAGTCATGTCTTTTTCCCCCATTTACAACTGCATGGAGGAGAAATCTGATGGGATTTAGTTAATCTAGAAACAAGCATTGCTCTGGACAAAAAAGGCATTGTTCTTTTGCCATCTTTTAAAAGATAATTATGTTTCAGCTTTGGCAGATGAGACTCTTTAGGCCTTTATTTCAGTTTCTGAGATGCAAAAAAAATATTGAGTATGTAATAATAAAATTTGACAAATTAGATACTAGCATGTAAAATATCACTATGTATATGCATTTGCATATTAGTGACATAATGGGAATAAGAAGAGAAAACATTAAATAACTAAAGAGCAGTGTCCATGGTGTCTGCTGATTCTTTATTTGTGGTCCCCAACTCTGGGCCGTGGACCAGTACTGGTCCGTGGCCTGTTGGGGACAGGGTCACAGAGCTCTTTCGAGGCTCCACCATCCCACACCGTCCATGGAAAAATTGTCTTCCATGAAAGTGGTCCCTGGTGCCAAAAAGGTTGGGGACCGCTGCCTAGGAGCAGGGCCACTGACTGTATAGTCACATTGAGAAGGCAGGTTTGGTTTTTTTTAATTCATAGAGAAAATCACTTATCTAGCAGAAGTCCTTTGTTTTTATTAAGAATATTTTTTAAGATAATAAACCACTTATGAATGGAAAAAGTAGACAATGTTGAATCAGTGTTTAAAGTTAAATTTGGGAGAATTTTTAATACTGTTATTAAAACTGAATTTCTCAAATCTTATATTCATTTCCTCCATCTTCCCTCACTTTATTTTTTTCTTTCCTGTTCCTTAAGTAGAATTATCTGCTCTTCTGTAAATACTCAAATTTCTTTTGTAGCTGATGTTGTCACTCATTTTGTGTGATAATTACTGGAATAAAGTTCATCAGCCTTCATGGCATTTATTACTCTCGGCAGGGCAGCAAAATGTCCCTCATAGGCCTCAGTGGAGGAGGGTAAAACGAACTGAGAGAGTTAATAGGAGGAAATGAGAAAGAAAAAGATAGTCCTGCTTAATCCTTTCCCCTTCTCCCTTTTGAAGTGTCTTTAATTTATGATTTTCTTTAAGTAAGACATTCATATGGTTTGAAATTCAAAAGATACACTAGGGTATGGAGGGAAGAGTCTCCTGTTGCTCTGCCATTCATTTCCTCTTCTTGGAAGCAACCAGTGTTAGCAGTTTCTTGTGTATATACCCAGAGGTTATCTATATAGTTATATGTAAATAGGTGTATATCCTTCCCACTCCCCTTTTCAATTCAAATAGTAGCCTTAAAAATTACTTATTTTTTGGCATTTTTTCACTTAACCCAATATCAGTAAATATATCTTCATTCTTCTTTTTTTTTTTTTTTTGTTACAGCTACATTGTGTTTGGATTTGTCATAATTTATTTAACCAATTCCTGTTGATGGACAATTAGGCTTTTTCTAGTGTTTTGCTTTTACTGACACTGTAGTGTGTGTTTTGCCTATATATATATATGAGTATATATGTCAGGTAAATTGCTGGAAATGGAATTCCTGAGTCAAAGAGTTGTATGCATTTTTCATTTTGATTGATTCTGCCAAATATCTCCATAGAGACACTCCTACCCATAATATGAGAATGCATGTTTCCACATACCTGTACTAGCATGAGTTTCAACAGACCTGATGCTTTCCAATCAGATGGGCAAATCTCCACCTGTGTCCTTTTTACAGGGCTTAATCACAAGTATTCTACCAAGGATTCTCAGTGTTAAAGTGGCTCATTGTTTTCCATTTCACAAGAGAATATATGAAATAAAAATGATACTATTAATTTCTTAGTGATGATATTTTCTGAATTCCTTCATCTAGAGCTTTTATTAATAGTTATCACTATCATTTGCTTCATTTTTTTTTTTTTTTCTTTTTTAAAGAGACACAGCCTCACTCTGTCACCCAGGCTGGAGTGTAGTGGCATGATTGTAGCTCACTGCAACCTCAAGCTCCTGGGCTCACGTGATCCTCCCGCCTCAGCCTCCTGAGTAGCTAGAACTATAGGCATGTGCCACCATGCCCTGCTAATTTGTTTCCTATTTTTAAAAGGATTTTCTTTCTATGTTAACATATTAATTTTAAATTACATGGCAAAAGATTTTATATTATGATGGAACAGCTTTTGGCATAGTGCCCTGTCATAGATGATTTTTTAAAAATTAAGCAAATCACATTTAATGGACCCAAGGTTATTACCTTTGGAGTTTCTCTAATAGCCTGATATACAGTTGACCCTTGAACAACATGGGGATTGACCTCCTGCACAGCTGAAAATCCATGTATAATTTTTGACTCCCCCAAAACTTAACTACTGATAGCCTACTCTTGACCAACAGCCTTACCAATGACACAGTCAATTAACACATATTCTGTATATTGTACATACATTTTGTATGTACTGTGTGCTGTACTCTTACAATAGAATAAGCCAGGGAAAAGAAAATTTTATTAAGAAAATCATAAGGAAAAGAAAAAATATTTACTATTCATTAAGTAGAAGTGGATTACCATAAAGGTCTTCATCCTTGTCATCTACATGTTGAGTTGGCTGAGGAGGAGGAGGAGGGTTGGTCTTGTCTCAGGGGTGGCAGAGGCAGAAGAGGTGGAGGAGATGGAAGGGAAGGCAGGAGAGGCAAGCACTCTTGATGTAACTTTTATTGAACAAAATTTGCCTATAAATGGACCTGTACAGATCAAACGTGTTGTTCGAGGGTCATTTGTATTGTGCGGTTTTGAATCCCACTCTTCTCTAGCTCCCTTTATGTGAGATGCCAAAGAGACTGACCATTATGAAGTGTTCAGTATGATTCTGGGACATGGTAAAATTCACCCTTATGAACTGTACTGTGTTTCTATTATCAACATTATTAGCCATTGGAGCTTAAGTCACACAGGGTTTTTTTTTTTTTTTTTTTTAGATTATGGGTACATAATAGTTGTATATCTTTATAGGGTACATGTGATATTTTGATACAGGCACACAATGTGAATTAACCAAATCAGGGGGTCAGGCACAATGGCTCACACCTGTAATCCTAGGACTTTGGGAGACCAAGGTGGAAGGATTACTTGAAGCCAGGAGTTTGAGACCAGTCTGAGCTAAAGTGAGACCCTGTCTCTACAAAAAACTGAAAAATTAGCTGGGCGTGGTGGTGTATGCCTATAGTCCCAGCTACTTGGAAGTCTGAGACAGGAGGATCACTTGAGCCCAGGAGTTTGAGGTGAACTAGGCTGATGCCACGGCAGTCTAGCCCAGGAAACAGAGAGAGACTCTATCTCCAAAAAAAAAAGAAAAAAATCAAATCAGGGTAATTGGGATATCTGTCACCTCAGGTATTGATTATTTCTTTGTGTTAGGAACATTCCAATTCCACTCTTTTAGTTATTTTAAAGTATGCCCTAACTTATTGTTCTTTATAGTCATTTTCTTATGTTATCAAATATTGTTCGTTCTATCCAACTGTATTTTTGCACCCATTAACCATCCCCGGTTTATCCTCACCTCCCCGATACCCTTACCAGCCTCTGGTAACCATCATTCTACTCTCTGTCTCCATGAGATCAGTTGTCTTTAATATTTATTTCCTACATATGAGTGAGGACATGTGAGATTTGTCTTTCTATGCGTGGCTTATTTCACTTAACATAATGTTCTCCAATGCCAGCCATGTTTGCAAAGGACAGGATTTCATTCTTTTTTGTGGCTATATAATATTCCATTGTGTATGGACCACGATTTCTTTATCCATTTGTCTGTCTGTGGACACTTAGGTTGATTCCAAATCTTGGCTGTTGTGAATAGTGCTGCAATAAACATGGGAGTACAGCTATCTTTTTGTTATATTGACTTCTTCCTTTGGTTGTGTACCCAGCATTGGGATTGGTGGGTCTTGCCATAGTTCTATTTTCAGTGTTTTGACGAACCTCCATACTGTTCTCCATAGTGGTTATGCTAATTTGCATTCCCACAGACAGTGTATGGGGGTTCCTGTTTCTCTGCATCCTCACGAACATTCGTTATTGTCTGTCTTTTTGATAAAAGCTGTTTTGACTGGGGTGAGATAATATCTTGTTGTAGTTTTGATTTGCATTTCTCTGATGACTAATGATGTTGAGCATTGTTTCATATACTTGCTGGTCATTGTATATCTTTTGAGAAATGTCTATTCACATCCTTTGTCTGTTTTTTAGTTGAATTATTTGATTTTTTCCTGTTGAGTTGTTGAAGCTCCTTATATGTTCTAGTTATTAATCCCTTGTCAGATGGATAGTTTGCAGATATTTTCTCCCATTCTTTTGGTTGTCTCTTCCCTTTGTTGATTGTTCCTTTACTGAAGTCACATAGGTTTATAGAGTGTTCCATAGCATAGTGACTGAGGCATTGAGAAGGCATACTGATGTGTGGCACAATGTATTTCTTCATTTAAGCCTGGTATAAGCAGCAGAGTATGTGTGTTGGTAACCATGGTGATGAAAAGAGTAAGGATGCTCGACAGGGATGTTTATATTTTCCATGGTAAAGATGGGGAAGGAGGAATTTCCCTTTAGTGTGTTGCTGTAAATTTTAAATGTGATGAACAATTTGGACTAGGTAAGAATTTGCACCATTTGCTATTTGAATTCTGTGAGTCATTAAACATTTTTTCCCAAGGTCCAAAAATTGATTTAACAATGGCCATTGTACTTCATGATACTTGTCCTGGATAAACTTTAATTTTGCAAAAGAGGAAGTAGTTATTTTAATGACATTAACAACTGAATGCCATTTACCATTGATTGGATCAGGGGTTTTAGTTCTGTGTTGTGGTTCAGTTCCACTGGGGATCTGATTAATAGCCCAGAATCTTTCAAATGATTTCTCAGATATTAACTTTTAGACGTGGTAAAATTAAGGAATTTAGAAAGGTTATGTAATGCTAGCTAGATGAGACTGTGAATACGTTCTGAAAGTATTTTTCTTCTTGAAAACAGGTACTGGCAGGCAAATGTCCTTTAGAAAACAAATGTTTTAGCCCTTAACTGTGACCCATTAGAGATGTTCTGGAGAAAGAGGTATATGTATAAATACTGTCATTGTTGCACATGTCATTTTCGTGATTTTGGCCATTCCCTTGAAGTATCTTTATGCTACAAACTTGTAAATGTCCTACAGATGATTCTTTTTATTCTAGGCATTTCTGTTTTGTTTTTATGTACCTCTGTTCATGCTGGAAGATTCTAGTTCTCCAAGTGATACTTTGATATTTTAGCAGACAAGGGTGTTTCCAGAATTCGTGCATGGCTTATCCCTTCTTAGGCTGGTTCCTCATCCTCAGGCTGGCAAGGCAAGACTTTTAGAAACTTGTGTTAAATATGTTACTTCCCTATTTAAGAAGTATAAGGATTTTCCCTTATCTGTTGAATTATTGCTTAACTCCCCTACTTGGCATTCAGGCTGCATATCAATGAGCCCATTTAATACAACTGAGTTTATGATTCAAAAATGCCAAGTTTGAGCCCTAAGGTGCTTGATCTCTTTATTCTTTTTGCACACTGCGTTCGTTTCTTCTTATCATTCTTAAAGCCCTCCCCATCCTTCAAGGCACATTCATCTGTCAGTGGCTCTTTGAAACGTTTGACTATTCCAGCTCACTTGGATCTCTTTTCTTTCCTGTATTAAATAATAATAATAATAATGAAAATATGCTAACATTTATTGAGTCCTCGTTATTGTCTAGGTCCTGTTTTAGGTGTTTTTTTGTACATGTTCAATTATTTAATCCTCATAACGGCCCCATGGGGAAGAGTGATTCTAAATCTCTGATTTACAGGGGGCAGCGAAGTTATGTAACCTAAAGTGACACAGCTAGTAATTGGTTAGGCTCATGATTTGAAACCAGGAAGACTGAGTAGCAATAATGCTTTTAATAACCATTATACTTTCACTAGAGATAGCCAAGTTTTTGGTGTGTATGTGTGTGTTTCTTAACCAGAGAATAGATGCTGTAGAATCAAAGACTTGTATGTATGGGAATGACTGAGATTATTAGGAAAAAAGATGACTGACAGCCAAACTGAGCAATCATCAAAATCATCAATGAGATTTAAAAAGTGTAGATTTTTAGGACTTTTCCCCAGACTCTGAATTTAGAATGTTTAGGGATTGTGTAGATTCTATTTTTTTTTTTTAGCATGCTTTTTCTAGGTGTTTCTCATGCACGAGTTGTTCCATTTTATATACTCATGTTTGGGAACCATATGTAGCTTTGCTTTAGTACAAAATAATTGTTTCTATTATAGAGCTTTTGCTGTTTTGACCATTTCAGCAGAATAGTTAAGGCTAAGTTACTTGGAATCTGAACTACTGTTGACCGTACAATCTTGACGGATCTGCTTTTCTCCAACCACCAGTCTCTTCCTGGCTTTCAGAGTTCAGTCACCATAGGTCAACTTCTTTTTGGAAATGAATGGCAGGGTTTTTTTTTTTTATTCGTTTGTATTTTGTTTTTAAGAGACAAGTTCTTTCTCTGTCACCCAAGGTCGAGTGCAGTGGCCTGATCTTAGCTCACTGCAGCCTGGAACTCCTGGGCTTGGCCTCCTAAAGTGCTGGGATTATCAGATGTGAGCCACTGCACCTGGCTTGGCAGTTTTGATAATATATCACATCAGGCTTTAGTTATGTTTAGGAAGGACCTTTGTGACAGAAGATTTGGAAGACTTCGAAGTTGGCATGCTACTTATAATATTTTAATGAAATTTAATATCAAATATTAGATTTACCAAAGATTTTTGGAAAAATCTTTGGTTATACTGGGTTTTGTTTTATACCTCATGATTAAGCAAAAGTGGCTACATTAAAGTCAAAAAGAACAAGTTACATTTTTAAGGCCATAGAGCAGGGATCAGTTCAAATTTTTGGTCTTCATATTAGATTTCATAGTAGTACAGTTTAAGTACATATAAATACGTCATATACTTCATTAAATCGTGAGCCTCTTTTACCAGATAGAAAACCTGATTCTTGTTTACTCAAGATTACATTAGAATTCCAGTATGAGTTCAAGAACTATTGACAAATAATCACAATGATAACAGAGGACAGATGGGAAGCTGGGTTGCAGTTGCAATCAAGTTTCTTCTAGATTTGTTAATGTACATGAATGATAGAATTAACTGATGAAGCATTTTGGTTTTCTTTGTTTTCAGTCCTAATCAGGTTTTAAATTTCTAGGAAATGCCCCAGAGGTTATGTTTTGTAATAAAGAGCCTCTTACCTCCCAAGGTACACAGTCTTTCTGCGTGTCAGCCAGAATTCGTTTTTTGTATACTTGACCCGACAGTTCTCTTCTTTAGTGTCATGCAAAACAAACATGCATGTTTGTTAAAGGCACATTACAGCCTTTTAAATAGGTGAATGAATTACATTTCCCTTTGAGTCTTGTGAATATTCTGTAGGAAGCCATTTCTTCAAATGCTTCTCTCATGACAGTTTCCCTATCTTTGCACCCTGTAGCAATTACTTGCCTTCAGAAGGAGTGCAGGTTTTAAATGTTAGAAATGAATCTAGCCTCAGATATGTTAAGACCAATGCAGAAGTATAATTGTTAAGTAATGAAACTGATTTTTGTGGGACTGGCTGGTGAGGGGTTTCGAAGCTGCTCTGAGCAATGGACTCGATGGAACTTGCACTGCTTTCCATGAAAATTTTTACAATATCTATGTCTTTTGTTTAAAAAAAGAAAGAAAACTAAATTTAGCCTATGCTTTGTACATATGCAAACTCAGGCTGGTCTGGGCATATATGGCGATTAGGAGAGCCTAAGAGGGGCAGGTGTGTGTGTGTGTGTGTGTGTGTGTGTGTGTGTGTGTGTGAGAGAGAGAGAGAGAGAGAGAGAGACGACAGATCAAGGATCCTCATGGGAAGAAATTCAAGAAAGAATTCAAGAAATTCAAGAAAGAGATAATTGAGGTATATTCAAGTTTAGCCTTTGGAGATTTTTTATTTATTAAGTTGTGGTAGAGATGGGTAAATTCTGGGTATAGCAGGGTATGCCCTCTGGGTATGGTTTTCTGGCACTGCCCTTCTCTTGGATGATTCATGTCAGAACCCTGAGAGGAGAAGGTGTTAGTCAGCATGTGGTAAGAGATCAATAAATTTAGTAGGTAAATAAATTTGCAATGTAATTTAATAAGGTAATGTGCTACAGAGCAATTGGGGGAAGAGGGTGGGAATCTAGGGATAGCGGATTGACTGATTTTAGTTTGAGTAGTCAAGGCAGGCCGTCTAACTGAGGAGGCAGCATTGACTTAAGAATGAGAGCCAATCATGGGAAGAGCCGAGGAACTGCACCGTGGACACACGGAACAGCGAGCAAAATGGCCTTGAGACAGGAAAGAGCTTAATGTGTTCAAGAAATATTAATAGGAAGGAGGCTAGAGAGGCGGGAGGGCACTGAGCAAGGAGGAAAGGCAGGGTGAGATCAGGGAGGAGAGTTGGGCCTAGTGCCAAAGTGAGAGAGAAAGAGGTTCATGGAATTGAGGAGGGTAGCACTGGGGGCAATGGTAGACAGCTTCTGGAAATTGGAAATGGATTCTGATTCCTCTGGATTAGAGCTGAGCTGGAAAGAATGGGATACTATTAAATAGTATTGTGGTTTTACCGTATCTGCAGGCTGGTGTGTTTTGTAAATTGCTTTTGATAGAAATTCTAGGGGAAGAATTTCTTAAAAATTTTGAGTTTCCAGTTTGGAAGTAAAACACTCATTTTAATATATGTTTGTTTTGAAAAGTTATTTATAGTTGTAACACATATGAATTATTGTTTCATTACTTTTTGCACACTGATTACATTTTTTTCTGTTTTGTGTTCTTTTAAATTTTGTTGTTATTATTGTAAGAAGCAGCTTGTTTCCCAGATGGCTTCTGTTTTCATTTCCTTGTGATGTTATGACCTTTTCTACTTTAATAAAGAAATGTTGCATACACATTCAGGAGTTGTTTACAAATTATTCTGGTAGCACATTTGTTAGAGTCTGCCGCAGAGACAAAGTAAACGTTCGGATGTTTATTCTAGGTTAGTTCTGTTGAGCTGAAAAAGGTATGTCTACTTTTAAAAAGAATGAATGTTTTTGTGCCTCTTGGTTGGTTAGTGCACCCAAAGCCAAGAGTTACATTTTATGACCCTTTTATTATTTCCAGGGGAGGGTTTTTATAAGGTTTAATTCAATTTAAATTTTGCATTTGTGAACTTTCAGAGGGGTCACTTGATGAGGGTTAACTTCCAGTAAGAGAAGGCCGATTGATAGTTGACTCTTCAGTAAATTCAGATTTTCATGCCTTAAACACATTGTAACGGACAAAAGTGTCACCAATATCATATAGCTGTAGTAGTACATCAAAATGCCTCCCTTATAAAGTAAATGATGTCACTTCATATTTCATATTAAAGATAAGCTTTTTATAAATTCAGGGAAATAAGTTTTTCTATGAGTTTTGGGGTGTATTTACAAAATAATACTTTATGACCAACTTATGAATTATCTATAGTAAGCATGATAAAATAATGCACTATGTGTAAAAAACTTCTTTAGATATAATAGTTTCCTTAATGATTTTATCTTAAGGTTTAAAGTAATCAAATGGTAATTAATTTCTAGCCTAAACAAACAAACAAAAACTTCAGGTAACTGTGATTATATAATGATGAATGGTCAAAAATCTGAATATTTTCTTACCAAAGCTAATGTATTAGCATTGTATTTTTTATTGATTTTCTTTTCACAGTGATCTCTTAGCATTTGTATTTTCTCCCAGCATACCACTTTAGGATTATATTTTTAGTGGATCATATTCTATATATTGTTGAATATAGTTATTACAAGAGCCAGCTCTGGAGCTGAATGCCAGTGTGTGAATCCTGGCTCTGTAATTTACCAGCTGTATAGATTTGGGCAAATTATTGAACTGTTCCCAGGTTCTTTACCTGTCCAATGGGGGTAAAAAATATTATTGTATTTATATCATAGAATTGTTGAGAGAAATAAAATGAACACATGTAAAGTTCTTAGAACAGTTCCTGGCATACAGTGAGTACTCAGTTGAGGTTACTTAATAATAACAATAAACGTTACTTTATAGTACATATTTACTAGTAATATGTAGTTGAAGCTGTTTTGAAACTATTATTAAAATAATGTTTCTGGATTCCTCACTTTTTAGATAATATCATCTTCAAAATTCAAATTCTGGTTTTCTTTTTTGAAGGTTTTTATGTGTAATTTTTTAGAAGCACCCTTTTCAGCGCGCGCACACGCACACACACACACATACACATCCCCAGTTTAAACTGAATTACTTCGTGAAGTGTCTTCTTTATAGTCGGTGCATAATGAATATTTGTTGAATGCGTGGTCCATTTCCTTGTCCGTCCGTTGCGGTCTGGCACAAACTCTCAGAGGTCTGAGAGGAGGCTTGGCGCTAGTACCACCTCCAATTAGCCATTCTTTCCACAGTGGTTGCCATGCACTGTAGTTTTGGGTTTTTTTAAAAATTCTTTTAAAGTAGCATGATATGCTATATTGCTGGTGAGAAGTAGTTGCTCTAGGAAATAATTTTCTTCTTCAGGGAAGGATAAATTTGATAATAAGAGAGAACACATAAGTGGAACGTGGACTAGACAAACTCGGCAGTGTGCCTGCCATTCGTACTGTCTCTTGGGGAGTTTTTACAGCATCAGCAGCCTTTGTGTGGCGCTCTGCATGCTCCTTATGTTGCCGTCCTATTTCCCCGGTCACAGCCGGCTGGACGGGTGCCTGGCCCAAATGCAGCCATCCACAGAGACAGTTAGGAGATTCGTACGTGGTCACACTCGTTACAAGCTCGATGAATTCTATGAAATATAAAATTCAGCAAGTCTGAACTCAGCCGTACAAATAAATGTAAATCATTGCTGCTCATTCATTAATTTGTTTACTCATCCCGCAAATATTTATTGGCCCAGGAACTGGAGAAACAGTGGTGACTAAAACCAAGTCTGTGTTCCCTCTCAGACCTGAATTAAGGGAGGTGAAAAAGAGACAATAAACAAATAAAAATGGTGAGAAAATGGTATGGGGCAAAAGAAAAAGTGTAGGAAAAGAGAGTGGCAGTCGAAGCGGATTACTAACTTGCAGAAGGTGAGCAAGTGAGGCCTCACAGATGGTGACGTTTGAGCAGAGACGTGGGTGAAGTCTGAAAGAGCATTCAGGGCAAAGGATAAAGACCTTGAGGTGGGCACTTGCTTGGCATGGAACAGCAAAGCTCGAGTGGCTGGAGTAGACAGAATGAGGGGCAGAGAGGGAAGAACTGATTTCAGAGTCGAAGATAGTTATTTCCCAAGATTAGTTGTATTAAAATCCTGTAGTATAATTAGTTGGTGGTTGGTGGGACAGAAGCACTTTTTCCTTATATTAAAATAAGATCTTGTTGGCCAGGGGCAGTGGCACACGCCTGTAATCCTAGCACTCTGGGAGGCCGAGGTGGAAGGGTCACTTCAGGCCAGGAGTTCGAGACCAGCCGGGGCAACGTAGCGAGACCACCATTTCTAAAAAATAAAAAAATTTGGCTACTCAGGAAGCTGAGGCAGGAGGAATGCTCGAGCCCAGGAGTTTGAGGTTGCAATGAGCTATGATCATGCCACTGTACTCTAGCCTGGGCGACACAGTGAGACTCTGTGTCCAAAAAAAAAACAAAAAACAAAAAAGGAAGATCTTGTCAACATAGTGAGTTTTTTGTTTGCTTTTGGTATGCAGTAAATATTTTCTCTCAAGTTTGAAAAGTCTGCTGACTGTAGTGTTATTTTATGAAGGACTAATGTTAATTAGTTTAATGTTAATTATTAGTATTTGATGTTTAAAAGGTTGTAAATACTGGTATTTGCATTCTTGGTACTGTTTATATGTAGGAAGAGTGTTGATGAATGAAAAGTAGGGCAGATTAAATATATAGTTCATTGATAATAACTTTTATGGAGTGGTGAGCATTTATTTTCATTGCCATCATTCTAATAGTAATATTCACTTTAAAAATTAAGCTGAAATAAAATTATTGCTGTTTTTACTCCAAGATTTTGGGTTTACTCTTCTTTTTCAGCTTGAAAAAATGGAGGCTGAGAAATTAATGCAGATTAATAAAGGCATATTAGTTTACAGAATGTTTCAGTCTTTTAGGATTTGTCAAATAACATTTGAAATCGCTTTTTAAGTTTTACTTTCAGAAATGTTTCCTGGGAAACTTAAGTTTCATTCAGTAGATGATCATTAAAACATTTTATTTATATCTGGCACGAATGATCTAATTTATATAGTGAAATGGTAACCATAGATCAGTTGTCTTGGCTTTTGTTTATAGTCACTAGATTGTTTTTTGTTGAAATTTTAAATAAAAATGGCTAAATATTTTCTTGAGGAGGGGCAGTTTTTCCAAAGTATTTTTATTTTATTATCGTCATTAAACCTTTGTTCCTTTTAAGACTTAAGTTTTATTACAGGTAGACAATTATCTGTCATTCCAATTAAAAGTTTCATAACCAACTATATTATCCTTTGTGTCAATGAAACCTCCCCTCCCTCCCTCTTTTTTTTTTTTTTTGTCTGAAGGAGGGGCAAGAAGCATTAGAAATTTTCTCATCAAAGGAGATTGCTATATAAAGGACGGATTTATTCTAATGGAGAGCTACTTTCTAAATTCAATTTAATGGTAATACTCCAAATGTAATGCAGATGTTATGCCTCGTTAGAACTGATAACAATTTTAAAACTTAATTTTCAGTGATTATGTGAAGGAATTATTTTCTTCAACAGAATTTGGAAATTGATTTAGCAGGCTCTTTAAGGAGTTGTGTTTGATTTTTTGATAATTTAGGTTTTTGCAAATACAGTGGACTCTGGAGTTTCATGGTCAAATTTGGCCTTCTCCAAAAATGATTATTTGCATTTGGGTTAATTTTTTTTAACCTTAAATAAAGTTATAGTCTTTCTTTAAAAGGAAAATAAAAATTACAAACCAATACGAAAAAAGTAGACTTGTGGTTACTAGGGCAAGGGGCAAGTGAAAATGGGGAGTTGCTTGCTGGGTATAGTTTCAATTTTGTAGGATGAAGAGTTCTGGAAGTTGATTGCACAGCAATATGAATATACTTGACACTCCTGATTATACACTTAAACGTGGTTAAGATGGTTAAAAAAAAAAGGAGAAGAAATAGTAGTTATCGATCTGCTGGGTTTTAAAAAATTATTAATACTTAACACATACAGGACTACACAAATTGATGTGACTTTTATTTGATCAACATGAAGTGATTGATTTATTAACCCTCATTATTTCTTACAGGTATTACAAATGACATTTTTTAAAAAGTTTTTTTTTCCTTGAAGCTGTCAAGGAATTTTAATATCACTGAGATAGAAATGAGTAGGCAGCAGATTATTACACACTTCTACTTGAAATTATGAAAACTAAAATTTAACCTCAGGGATTGGTGTAGTTATGGTAATGTGATTTCTTAACCAAATTGAACAGATTTACCAGGACACAGCCTCTGTATTTAAAGACAGTGTAGAGTTTGTCAGAATTGGCAGATCACCTCCCAGTTCAATAACTCTAAGGCAATTCGATTATGCCTTCTCTTAAAACACATGCACCATAAATATTTGATATGTATTATTCCCAGACCATTTTAGGTAGCTCATGAAGTTGTATCATATCTAAACTAAAAATAAAATACGACATAAATATAATACATGCCTACATATCTTATGAGTATAAAGTATGGGTGCACTGACAATTTAGTATTAGCTATTGAACACTCTGTAACCTGATTCTTCACATGTTGGGTGATGGACATACATACATAGCATACACATACTGGGGAAGCAAGTATTGTGTTTTACTTCTAACCATCTAGAATCACCCCCCCTTGTTTCTTTTATAATTTTATAACACACATTTCTGATTGGATGTTATTTATAATTTCAGTATTTTGAATATTTTAGCTTGGATGGATAGGAGTGTCACTTTGTTTTTTAGTTAACCCAAACCATTTTGCCCACCTAAAAATAAAATCTGAAGAATTTTTGTATTTTTATTAAGGATTAGTCCCTCTCTCTTGTTCTTTTTTTGTAAATAATAATTTAAGTTTTAAGAGGAAGAAAATTTAAATTTGCTTCTGATTACAAAAATTATTCACATATATATATATTCCAATTGAAACTACATAGGAACAATGGGAACAAAAATTCTAAAAGCAAAACAAATAAAAAAACTTCCCTGCAAGCCTGAAGTCCAGCTACTTAGAAAACTACTATGGAAATTTTTGTGCATATTCTTAAAAATAGACACTTTACTGACATTCTTTATATTTAAATAACAATACATCTTGGATCTTCCTTCATAGTGGGTATATAAGGGCTTTAGTATCCCTTTTCTGATTGTATATTACTCTAATGTGTTGGTTCCATACTTAAAATTTTTGAGTTTATATGTCTGTAGTTTATAAATAGTGTAACACATATAGGGATAAAGAAGCAGGATATCACAGTGTGTAAGAGTATAAACTCTGGAGCAGCTATTACAGGTTCAAATCTCAATAATGATACTTTCTTGCTGTGTAAACTTGAGCAAGTTACAAAACTTCTCCGTGTCTCAGTGTTCTCATCTGTAAAATAGAGTTATTAGCAATATGCCTGGATTGTAGGGTTTCTGTGAAGATTAAGTTCATATTTTTGAAACACTTGTAACATTACCTGGCAAAGAGTATGTGTAATATAAATATGAACTATTTTTATTGTTGTTATGGATAAGAGGGTTGCTAATATTTTATGATAGAGGTATATTAGGTGTATTTTAGGTATTTAGTCTAAGCATCCACACATATCCCCTTCCCAGCTTCCTGTCCCTTCAAGAGTTTGTGCTTGATATTATTTTGTGTGTGTTGGATGGAGATCGGGGGAGGGAAAGGTGGTGGGAAGGAGGTTTTTAGTTTCCGAGACCTGGGTGGAGTTACTATTAGCTGTTATCCGTGCTGTTCTGGCCAT